>VHZZ01000121.1:199788-227828 GCA_009801015.1 Silene noctiflora
ATGATTTTTTCAAAACTCATTAGTTTTTACATATTTGATAATAACAAAATCTGAAACAGCAACCCGTGCAATTTGCACGGGTTTAAGACTAGTAACTTATAAAGTTTATTACTAATAAGGTTTAATCACCAACATATTGGTTATTTTGTGATTTATGTATATATTTTAATATTTTATTTTAGAAAAAGGCAACCGTATTGGATACCGTATATCCGGTTTCATATTTTTGTCGATCCTTATCCGATACGATTTTTAAAGAACCGTATCGGATATCCGAAAATCCATATAATTAAATTTGTACAGCGTATCAGATACGTATAATAAAAACCGTATCGTATAATTTTGCTTTGCCCAACTCTGGCCTTAGTCCCACGTTCCAATATTTCATTCATTTGTTAGACCTGTTCTTTTGGACTTAATTTCAGTTCATTTCAGTTCAGTTCAGTTCAGCTCTCTTAAGTTCAGTTCAGTTCAGCTCAGCTCCAATAAATTTAGTTCAGTTCTGTTCAGTTCAGCTCTTCTCTTCACAAATTAACTCATACTTCAGTTCAGCTCCATTAAATTTAGTTCAGTTCAGTTCAGACAGTTTCAATCCAAAAAAAGAAGACCTTAATAATAGTACAAATTAAATAGATTAAAGTATTAGGAAACAAAAGTAAAATGTCAAAAAAATGTCCTATATATTCACATATCCGTCTTAGAAAAGACTAATTGTCTTACAAAAGACTAACTATAATGATATAGAAGATGGATAAATCTGTATTAACGAGACTGATTATTGTAAATTATTGTTATGGTAAAAGTGGAGTGAATACTACTAGACGTCTAGACCTGACAAAAATGACCTGACCCGAACCCGAATAACCTGACTCGAATGATTATTGTTGCAAACTGATTATTATCCACAAATAACTTGATATAGCTGACCCGAAAATAACCCAAACCCGACCCAACTCAAAATTTACAAACCCGAGATGACCCGTCCCAAAATTAACTCAACCGAACCTGTCCCGATTAACCCGTTTGCCTACTAAATACTTGGTACACAATACCCCATTTTTGTAACATAAGTGGACTCTAAAATAAGAGTTGAATTTGGCAGAACATATTTTATATCAGATGGGTCTCGCATGTCCCTTTCATGGCCGATTTTGAGAAAAACCAAGTACAATCCTTGTCATTTGTGTGCGTAAACTAATAAAAGTATAAAACTTGGCAATTGGCATCTCACATTTTGCATTTTGTCCCACCACGCAACTAACTATCATCTTACATTTTTATATTTTATCTTCTTCTTCTTCTTCTTTGAATCATTATTCTCATCGTCAAACAATAACAGCATGCCTCAATCCAAATCTGTTGATACCCTGTTGAAATCTGCGCGACCCTTCATCAGGGGTGACTTGGACAAGATTGATGACAAACTCCCCGCCTTGGTGTCTGTTCTTAGATCAGTGGGTGCGGCCGAGTGCTGGCATAAGCACGGCACCTTCTTAGAACATCTTTTTGACATTTACCGTATCCTTAAACTCTGGGGTGCTCCTGATGCTGTCTGTCTCTGTGGTCTATTCCACTCTGCTTACTCTAACTCTTATGTCAATCTCGCTATCTTCGACCCTTCAACTGGCCGCGATACTGTCCGTGCCCATGTTGGGGAGGCAGCCGAGAGCCTTATCCATCTCTTCTGTATTGTCCCTCGCCAGCCTCTCATTCATGATCAGCTTATCTTCCACTATGCTGAATCTGAACTCATGGACCACCTCCAAATGTCGGAAAAGTCTGTTCGGGATGTGCAAGAGAAGGGTTTGTCGAATAAAGACGAGGCATGGAGGGTGAAGATTAACTCTTTGGTGCCTGAAGATGGTGTCCTTGTTAAGCATATTAAAACAGGTGAAGATGTCAGGGTTTCCAGAAGGGTAGTTGCTGTTTTTCTACTGATGACTATAGCTGATTTCAGTGATCAGCTTTTCAGTTTTCAGGATGTGCTGTTTGAGAACTTTGATGGGAGACTCGAGTTTAAGGGGAGTGATATTGTGTCGCTTTGGCCAGGAGATGGGAAACCGGGGTTGTGGACTAGTTCACTGTCGAAAATGGGAGCAGTTTATATGTTAATAGTGAGAGAAGAGGAGATGATAATGATGATGAAAGAGAGAACGATGAGTAAAGTGGCGGAAGGGAGAGATGAGGATATCGAACTTGTTATTCCACCCGTCTTTGATAATTGCACTCGGGTTTTGAACGCAAATGAGCAAATAGAAGCAAGAGATCTGTACTGGGAAGCTGTGTGTGATTATGCAAAGATAGGACTGGATAAAGCCGAGGAACTACTACTGAAGAGCATTGAGAAGAACCCGTTTGTTGGAGAGCCTCATGTGGTATTGAGTCAGCTATATTTGAGCCAGGGCCGGTTTGAGGAGGCTGAGGTCGAGGCTGAAAGGGGGCTTATCCTTCTGCTTCAATGGGCAAGTCCTTGGGATAAGAGGATGTCTTGGGAAGGTTGGATTGCTTGGGTTCGAGTTTTGTTGATGAAATCGAAGGAGAAGGCTTGGCCTGAAACTTCTTGGGGAATCCTGAACTTGGGACTTGTTAGATGAATTTCGACTTGCAAATTTGCAATGTTTCAATCTTAGTTGAGCAGTTAAAAACAATGGACAAACCTGCTAACTATGTACTGTATTGTAGAATTGTTTGGATCAAACCAATGTATTGTAGTTTATTTGCAAGTAATAATGCTATTTGATTGATGTGATTTGGTTGTGAAACGAAAGCGCTTAGAACTTTATACATTGCAAGTTAAATGGAGCGGCGCGCTGTACCTGCATAGTAACTACATCAAGAAACAACATAACCTGAACAAGATTTAGTGTCGGATAACATGACCAAGTGCACAGACGAATCATCATAGGAATAAAAAGGCAGGATTGCAGATTTGCAGGAAAAAGAAAGAAATGAATGGCATAAAGATAAGAATGAAAAAACAAAATACAAAGCATATAGCAGCATCTGAAATTGCAGCATTCTAAGCTTACACATATAAGTTTTACAATAAGAATCCGGCATATGAAATGCGACACAAGTGAATGGCAGAAATCCCCCTGCTTCCTTTGTCCAATTCACTTCAGCCAACATTTTCATTTGCTGACATACATCAGCTTAATGGTTCGAGCCATTATTTATTCTTCTGCGATCGTTACTTCCATTCTCCAAGCTACCTTGTTTCAATTCGCCAAAAAATGTTATGTAAATGTATGTGTTTCTGCAACTGTGCTATTGAATGTGGGAAGCGCCTTCAGCAGTGCAGTATGGTTCATGTTAGTTTCTTTGTAGTCAGTCAGTAGCAAACTGTAGCTTATACTCTAAATGATAGATACTATGATGGAAACTCAAAACAAACTTTTAACAAAAAAATACAAACTTTTACCGAAAAAAATACAATCAATAATGAGTTACAATTTTAACTCGAGGAGAACCTATCTAATAGATAGCGGTAAGTAGGGTACCGTGTCCCCAAAAGAAACAATAAATTATGTCTATCACTTTAACTAATGGCAATTGTTTGATTAAAACTAACTGAAACTAACAAAGTCTAATAAATTAGTAAAATATGAGTCTAGGATGTTGAGGCATCGGGTTCATTATGTTTTAAATAATTTAATCAATGAACAACAACTAGTTCAAGAACAGGCTATGCGTGTAGCGATTAAGTCCTAGTGGGTCAATAATCACCCTATAAGCTGAGTTACGTTTTTTTTTTTTTTTTTTGCTGATCTCTACCCGATTCCCAATATTAGATTGAGATTACAAATATCAATTAGTAGTCTAGACCTTAAACAACTTAATCATCCATATAAAGATGTGATTTAGATCTTAGCACGATTCCGTTAATAGTTGTTAACCTAAATTAATAATAAAATCCCTATTTAATTGTCAACCTTAAACCCTAGAAGACATAAGTTCATCAAGCAAAGGAACGAACTTGAATTTGGAAATCAGCGAAGGAATGAATTAAAATTAAAACTTTAATAACTTGTGCTTCAATCCAAATTCTTCAATAATCCACAAAAATAAAGAGATTTTCGAAGAACTAATGTTACAATAGTAATTAGGATTAGAGTAATAATAAAAAGTGTAGTCTAAATTTGATTACAAAGGCCCTTATTTAGTCTAGATGGAAAAGGCTAGAAAAAGAATAAAAAGAGGCGTTACGGAGGCCGCCTCGAATCGAGATAAAAATCAACCCTATGCGAGTATGCAAAGCATGACCATCCTTAATTGGGACCGTTGAAGCTCTCAATTTCTTCTTTTGGTCTCCTTTTTGTCGAATAGTTAAAAAAAGTTAAGAGGCAAACTTAGAAACCAGCACCAAATATTGGTTAGTCTTCCAATCTTTATGATACAAGTCCAACTCGACCTGGAATCACTTTCTAGCATCCACAAAATGTTCCTAGCAACACGGCAATACCAAGCTTATGATGAAGGAAAAGGCGTCCCAAATCCCTCATTTTCCTACAAAAATACATAAACGCTACAAAACACAATAGAGGAGAAAATAAGTTCCCAAAACCACTCCTATGAACGCATAACAAGATAAAGGTACGAAAAGCGGGGTTAGAAACATATAAAATGGTAACCCAATACCAAACACGATACCAAAAAAGGGAGGGAGAACAACTAGAATTAGATTAAGGAGGTTGTTAATGACCTAATACCACGTGACTTCTTATTAATTTACAAACGTTATCTATACTGATACAAACCTAAAGTTATACTTCTTTTATCCTAGTCATTTGTTTATTTTTGATTTTGGTACAAAGACCAATAAGAAGAGAGGAGACCATTTGAAGTGTTGTTATTGAGTGACAAGTAGTCGATAAAAAGGTTATGTGGATGATCAAATTACTTTTCAAAAATATTCTCAATATAGAAAGCTAAACAAATAATCGAGACACCTAAATGAAACAGGTAAACAAACAATGAGAACGGAGGAGTACAAACTAATGCAAAGTTTTCAAATTATACCCGACTGTTTAAAATATGAGCTGGTCTCCCTTAACACGAGCCATTTTGGTGTGAAACAATAAGACCGAATTTTGAGACTATTTTACAGCCAAATATGACAACTTTTGAAAAACAAGTTATCAAAATCTATAACGCTAGCTAGACCACTGTGGTTACATTTAACCATAAAATAGTTACAAAATCACGTTTTTACCAAAAAAATAATACATCTGAAAAAAGAATTTGTGCTAAAAGATACACGAAGTACACAAGATTTGACAAGATATATTTACATATCTAAAAAAATATTTGCAAAATGACAATAAGTACAATTTTTAAAATTTGAAATGCACCAAAAGACGGGAAAGAAATGAGAAGGATAAATTCGGAAAGAGAAGTAGAGATGGAGTAGTACTGTGAATATGATGAAACTTGAAAGTGAAGTGGTTGTTGTAGGTTTACGAGGAGGCTGACCAAATTATAAACTCAACCTCGTGCTCTACTTTCCTCCCTCCCTTTCTTCCAAATTACTAAACCGTTGCTGTTTGCAATCTCTGCACTCCATCAATCCTCCTCCTCCTCCTCCTTTCACTCTCACCTGCTTTCCCATTTTCTTCCCTTTTTATTTTATTAAACCCAATTAAATTTGAATAAACCCTAGTATTTTTCTCCACTGGCGCTTTGATTTGCCTCTAATCCTTCATTTTCTGGTAAACCCTCTTCCTAATCTTTACTGATTCGTTAATTTTATCTCTAATCTTCGATGCCCATTTGTTAATTTCGCTCATGCATTACCTTTTTATCTTTCAAATTCAAATATTTCTGGGCTTGTTGGATTTCATCTTTTAATCCCTAAATGCCCATTTTGCTAAAACGTTTGTGCATGTTACTTGTATATATACTCAATTGTGATGCAATCATTTCGTATAGTTTAATTTATGAAAGATCCAATCTTTACCGTTTTTTCGTAATTGTAATTGATTAGATAAAAAAACCCATCTCCTCATACTGGCTGGCTAGGGTAAATCTTTTTTTTTTTTTTTTTCTATAGATATTCAGGTGTATATTTGTAATGAATGGCGATGAGTTATGATAAGTTTAATGGTAGTTGATTTGGACAAATAAAGTGCAGTTTATTACTTCCCAACCATTTATTTGCCTTTGATTAAAATACCCGTCACTAGAATAAGAAAGGCAAACAAATGATTGGGGCAAAGGGAGTAGTTATGTTGGTCATGCAAAGGGCTGTTTTAAGCATCTAATATTTTCGGGGGGATTAAGAGATTTAGTACTATATCCTAATGTCTAGTATTCGAGTGGGACTTCGGTCGAGTGAATGGCGTCCATCTTTCAAACCCACATTCTTACAGTGTTTATGTTCTTCTCTACTTAATGCAGAACATTTGGCTGGAAATGCATCAATGAGATTGTTAGACTAGACTGCCTGACCCTGGAGATAGTAATCCAGGGCTCGTTGAATGTACTTGTCAATTTTTCTCTCTTTAATGAATGTATATGCATCTTGAGTTTTAAACAAACAATCGGCTAATTTGATTTGTGATGATTTCTGGCACTTGAGTCCTTGAATTACTATAATTGTTGTGCCCCTTCGGCTATTGCAGGTTAAATCTCCTTCGAGCCGTTGTATCTTATTTCAGTGAAAGAGCAGGCTTCACGCACGGTATGGGAACAGAAGTTGTCGAGATTTCATCGTCATTGGATAGTGATTTTGATTTATCAGAAGACGATGAAGTAGAGGTTAGATCTGAACCTCGAGAACTTGGGGTTGTACCTAGACCTGGTGCCTCAAGTACAAGGGTGCTGCCTAATTGGCGTCAGCCGCAAAATGCTAATGCAAGAAATGATGGTCAGTACTGAATAAGCTACAATTGTGTTTTTCAGTTAGTTTTTTGGGTTGTTTCAGCATGCTGCTTTACTTTCTAGGTTTTCAAATGGAACGTCCGAAGCCTTCCTCTGGTTCTGATAGAGTAGCAAATTTTATGCCTTCGGGTTCTGGTAGAGGAAGAAATTTGTTCGCTGGCCATCGTTCTCAGGCTGAATCTTCTGGTAGCGCAAGCCATGGTAATATTAGCTATCCGAATGCTTTTTTTTTCATAACATGATTGAAATTTAATTCTCAGTCCTGTCTCAGGATAAAAAGACGAGTAGGTTCTCAGTTCAAAAGAATTGATGAGACTTTTTGTTGGAATAACACTTTTCATGTTGTAATGCAGGTTACCAGCAAGACTCAAATAAGAGGGTCCTTCCATCTTCTCTCCAGCCATCTGGATCACGTTCTAATCCAAATAATTATTGGGACAATTTAAGTAGTAGTCGCCGTGGAAACAATGATGGGTTTTACCATCCAGTGGCACTAGGTGAGGCAAACTCTTCGAGCTATGGAAGAGACAGTTTTTCCCGGGGCAATCTCAATGATCAGCGTACTTTTGACGGTAGTCGTCCTCGCATTCTTCCCCACACTTTATTACGCGGCAAGGCTGTTTCAAGTGATCCTCTCCAAAATATGGGGTTTGGAGAAGAGAGAGTTTCGGGAGATGAAAGTGCAATATATCAAGCAGCGTTACAGGTAGTTTGTCTATCTCTTGTCAATTGAGCTCAGTCACTCTTCCCGAATATAAATGATGCTATTTTGTTATATCGTAGAAAACGAATCTCATGCCTCTTCATGACTTTCATCATCAAACTTTGAAATTGTCTCAGGGAATAGCAAAATGGTCAAATTTTGCTGTCCTTTGCTTATTGTCGGGTGGGCCGTTACCATTCATGACTTTTATTATTCTCTTCGCCAGGAGATATGCTTAGGTTTCTGTCAGAAAGCTGTCTTTTGCTTCTCCATGGGTAGTGGTGTTACCTTGGATCCCTCTCTTATCCCGTTACCCGTTTTCACGGGGTCTTTCATTGCTGCCCTTTTACTAATAAGTTATTATCATGGGAACTTTGAGTGAAGGCGTCAAACTATGTATTGTTGAGTGGTGGGAGTTTTTGAGGACATGGGGTATGGAAAATGGGGTCAAGCACATCAATCACAAATTATTAACTTAGATACGAAAACATTATTTGTATCAAATGAAGTATAATCGTACCCCACTTTGATAAGAAATGGAATAAATAGACATTATCTTAGTTGATTTGACCTGATTTGTCAACGAGTTTAGTTGCACTTGTATATATTAACGAAGATTCCCCTTAAATATAAAAGTAATGGCGTTTGCACAGTCCTGAGCTAAATACATACTCCCTCTGTCCCGGTCAATTGTTGTCATTTGGTTTCGGCACAAAGACCAAGGAAAAAGAGGGGGCCAATTATAAGAGGACAAGTGGACCAAATTGAGTGTGATGGATCAAATTGCTCATCAAATGCAATCCTAGAATACAAAGGACAACAATTGACTTAGACACCCAAAATGGAATAGGACAACAAATGATCGGGACGGAGGTAGTATTAACTACTACTTGATGCCACGGCCACGCTGCCAGCTGAACTCTGGTATTGACTACTCCCTCCATTCAACTCCACACTACCACTATCTATTTTGCACACTATTCACAATCGAGTATTAAAATTCAATTTTCTCTCAATACGTAAATGAAATTATATCCATGTGGGATCTTGTTTGATTCGTCTTTACGAATATATTATAAATATCTAACTCTTATAATTTTTGCAAATACGTAACTAACGATATCTACCGCGTAAAACACGCGTTGCCAAACGTGAAAAAGCAAAGTGGTAGTGTGGAGTTGAATGGAGGGAGTACTATATAGAAGGAAAAGGACACAACAAACTGGAAGAAGAGTGAGGGAGAAGGAAGGATTAGTTTAAACTTGCAATTCTTTACCACTGAGGATTTTTCAAGGTCCTTAGGTTATGTAATGGTAACCATGTCCACTTAACTGCCCTGCGACTTAGCTCACTCAGAGAATTTACAAATCGATTTACTTAATTTCGTGCAATGATTCGCATTTTGCACGAATTTGTGTTAAATTCGTTAAAAAAATAGCGAATTATGTGTTGTTTATATAGCGAGAAAAATTATGAATTTTGTAGCTTTGATCGTGGTATTAAATATGAGTTGTGATATCGTTTTGCGGCGAAATTGTCAAGGTTTTTAGGTTACTGCAAATAAATACCAAGTAATGTTGCCTAGAATCCTAGATTTTTTGCTCTCTGAATGAGAGGGGCCATGATGATTGAGTACAAGGGCAAGTCTGAACTCTGCAACCAAGATTTAATACCATGGGCCATGGCTCAGTTGGAAGTTGGAACCAAGCGCCATGCTTAGAGGCTTCAGGACACTAAATGTTTATCTAGATGATACATTTTAAATTTTTTTATTTCTCTGGGTTTCAAGAAAATAAATGAAAGTTCAGATTTTAGGATTTAAATACGACGGCATAAATCACATAATAACAGTAATATTATTGTAAATTTTACACAACAATATCAAAATAGATTTAAAGCCGTTGAGTGAGGGGAAACTTTGTGAGAAAGAAAAATTGTGATGATTCAAAGAGTTAAATGTGAGTGACAACATCCATTCTCTCTAACTATTGGACAAAATGATGTCAAAATATAAGGGTTTGTAAAGGATTAAATTATTATGATTCTCTATTAATTAAGCTAATTTTTTAGACATTTATTTTGTATTTTAGTCTTCAAAAATCACCTGTAATAACTATGAATCCGCTTGTTATATTTATTGTAATACTCCCAGCATATTGGATACTCTATTTAGAGTGAATTGCATTTTCGTAAGGGGAATAATACGAATCTGGTAAACAGAGCTTGTGTAGCACGTGGGGTATTTCGCTCTTCACCGTTTTATCGTGATCATCTTTCGAAGAATTTGTCTTTCCCTCTTATCTCTCTCATTTCCTTTCCCCCCCTTTGTTTTGAACCTTCAATCTGTAAAATTTATCTGCCCTAATGACTATGCTCCAGCCTCAAGCTACCTACCTGTCTTGAAAGTGCTAATGTAGGCCATCAGGCCATGGTAGCTTACTTTTGTACATTTGATGTCTGTTTTTTTTTTTTATAAGAAGGTTATACAGCATGACATTACCTTTCTATAGCTGAAGCTAAAACTTGGGTAGGAGCGTGGGACTGGCCTATCATGTGTTCTGGTAGGCTATGTTAAGCCTTGACCTGTGGCAGTTGAAAGTCCAGAAACTTCTGAAAGTAATTTGCGTGATGCTATTTGACTGAGCCAATGTATTAAAGTATTACCAAGTTCTGTGTTTGATGGTCATCTGTGGTTACATGCAGGACCTTAGCCAGCCCAAAAAAGAACTTGACCTCCCTGCCGGTGTTTTATCTATCTCTCTTTTGAGACACCAGGTTTGTTTTGGTTACTTTAATCCTTTTAATTTTAAAGCTCTGAAATTCACAACTTATTTGGTATCGAGGTGCTTTTAAAGTAAACATCTGCACGTGAGTACATTATCTTGCTTAGGCACACCATATTTTTTGTTAACAGAAAATTGCACTCTGTTGGATGGTTCAAAAGGAGTCTACAGTGCATTGCTTGGGTGGTATTCTTGCAGATGATCAGGTATCAGCCTCTCTTATATTGTTTTGGTGTGCATGTGTGTGCCTGAATGTTAATGATTGATGTGAAATTCTTTTTGTAAACGGTTATGTGCAGCTGTGCAAGTTATGCCTTCCGTAGCTTTATTTGTACATCTACTATTTTTTTTCCTTTATTGACGTTTTCAAGTGATGATTCATGTTAGCCGACCCCAAGTCAAGTGGGGATTAAGGGTCCATTTTTGTTGGTTATGTGCCTTTCTAGGCGATTTAATGTTCTTGGAGCATCCTATGAGATGTTTTCCTTGAGTGGTTTTGTCTCTTGTATTTGATTATCTCTCTCCGTGCAATTTGGTAACATATTCAGTTTGAGTCTTTTTCAGGGACTTGGTAAAACTATATCGACTATTGCGCTTGTACAAAAGCTGAGGAACTTGCAGATGAAGTTTCAGTCAGAAAAGATTGACAATAAAAATGCCGAAGCATTGGATTTGGATGATGATGACGATGACAAGGGGAAGAAAATCGATGATGCAAATTGCAATTTAGTGAAAACTTGCAACAACCAACCTGAAACTTTGAATCTGGATGACGATGACGACGATGATGATAATAGAAATGCCTCAGTTACTAAG
Source organism: Silene noctiflora (assembly GCA_009801015.1). Taxonomy (NCBI): domain Eukaryota; kingdom Viridiplantae; phylum Streptophyta; class Magnoliopsida; order Caryophyllales; family Caryophyllaceae; genus Silene; species Silene noctiflora. The sequence continues at coordinate 210,970 of VHZZ01000121.1, forward strand.
AAGGAGTTGGATCCCCCAAAATGTAGTTCAAGTGCTAGCTCTTCACGCCAGACATTCTCAAGGAAGAGGCCTGCTGCAGGTACATTGATAGTGTGCCCAGCAACTGTTTTGAGGCAGTGGGCTAGAGAGTTGGACGACAAAGTTGCCGAGGAAGGAAAACTCTCTGTTTTGTTGTACCATGGTGGCAATAGGACAAAGGAACCTCTGGAGCTTGCTAAGTATGATGTCGTGCTTACCACATACGCTATAGTCAGTAACGAGGTTCCTAAACAGCCGATAGTTGATGAGGATGATGGTGAGCTAAAATTTGGGGAAAGGGCTGGAATTTCACCTGAATTTTCTACCAAGAAAAGGAAACATCCATCTACCGCAGGCAAAAAAGGAAAAAAAGGCAGAAAACTAGATGACAGCTCATTTTATAGTGAATCTGGTGCCCTTGCCAGAGTGACTTGGTTTAGAGTGGTATTAGATGAAGCCCAAACAATCAAAAACCATAGAACCCAAACGGCTAGATCTTGCTGTGGACTTAGAGCAAAAACAAGGTGGTGTCTATCTGGAACACCAATTCAGAATTCTATTGATGAACTGTACAGTTACTTTAGATTTCTTCGACATGACATGTATTCAAATTACAAAATATTCTGTGAAAAGATAAAATTTCCGATCTCCAGAGATCCAATTATGGGCTACAAGAAACYTCAAGCTGTACTGAAGACTTTACTTCTCCGTCGCACAAAAGGTAAGCTGTGTCTASCATTAGCTGTGTGGGCTATGGATTYTTTGCACCCTAATGTTCARTGCGTATGGGTTCTGAKTTCTTGTTGTTAGCTACTTGTTTTGAGATTTAGATACCCCATCTCCGTTTGATTGTTGACCTATTCCATTTTAGGCCGTTCCAAGTAACTTTTTACATTTCTATGTGGCATTATACCTTAGAGTCTTTGCTCATTTACCCCTCCCCCCATTTTCTGTCTCCTCACCCCCTTCAAGTTACACCAATCCACACCACARACATCCCAAATCCCAACTCCACCACCACCAATGCTAACGTCTACTCTACATCTCATTGCTATCAGCAGATGACCCTAGCTGCAGCCGACCCAATACAACCACTTCCTATCCTAGGTTGATCCACCCATGCAACACATAGCCTAGATTGTAGCTGGCTGCACTTTTTCCTCTGTCCTCGCAAGTCAGAATCTCTACGATTAACCTTCCCTATTTYGTTCCAGCTGCTCTTCACCAATGTTTCCCTTTCTAAGTTCAATCACAGTCACTCCTTGCATAGCCAAGCCTCTGTCTCAAGCTCTCCTCGCTAAGTCAGCCCAACCTACCCTTGTGATCCCAGCCCTGGCCACATCCGCGAACCCAGGATGAGGTGTGAGTCTGAGAGAAGGCAGTCAGAGATTGAAAGGAAAGTGATATAGACAGTTTCAGGGGAGATAGAAAGACGTTTGCGTGCTTCAAGGAGAAGAGAGTAAGAAGTTGACCAGGGGTGGGTTGATGATAGTGGCAGAGGAAGCAAACTGCAAGTGGAATGGGGTTGGAGAATGAGTGACTATGGTGGTGGGGAGTGACTGTTTTGTTGAGGGTGAAGTTTGTCTATTTTATTTTTACCTAAAAATTGTTTTAAAAAAATGTAAACTACCAAATATAACAGAGGGAGTCTCACACTTTCGCTCACTTCCAATTTTGCCTATTTCCAAGATTCGGGAAGACTATTCTTGTAGTTATGTTTGACTCTATGAGAGTGTAGTRCCTTTTGTAGAAGTCCAGAATGTACAATCAAATTGAAAAAGACATCTGAGCCTCTGAGGACAATCAATTATGGTCATAAATATGCTGCTGTGTTTATACTGATATTCTGTGTTACCTGTGTTACATATATCAGATACGCTTATCAAGTTTRTAGATTTACTATGTGGGTTTTTCTTCAACATATGTMTTGTTTGATATGTTCAGCTTTTGTTAATTTTGTTTTATCCCGTTTGGGTTTGTTTTCTCTTCCTGTGTGATTATAGTGCTCACATATCTTCTTTGTGCAGATACATTACTTGACGGGGAGCCTATTATATGCTTACCTCCAAAATTTATAAACATGAAGACTGTGAACTTTACCATTGAGGAGCGGACCTTTTATGCAAAACTAGAAGCGGAATCTCGTTCACAGTTTAAGGTTTTTGTTTTTTAAATTGTTATGTCGCATTTTGCATTTAGTTGCTTCTTCCTCCATTCAATACCAAGTTACCCATTTTCTTTTTGCTCATTTTTTAAGAAACCACCATCAGTGGTGGGCAACATCACCACCAAGCTCTTTACCACAGCCCAATCACATCGTCGTCTGCTTGCCAACATCACCACCAGGCTCTTTGGCACTGCCATACCACATCAACTCAGTACCGTCATTGTCGGCTCACCACCACCACCACCACCATCACCATCACCATCATCAACTCATTACCAACCACCATTATTGTCGACGCCATCATTGTCCTCCCCCACAACAACCACCACCATCACTACCATATTATTTACACTACCTTAGAACTTACCCCTCATCTGAGGAAAATGTGGGGAGGGACGCAGATCTGGATGTAATAGAATGTAGAGAGGCAAGATCCGAGCCAATTTTTTGTGGTTGAGCATGGGATCAGTGTCTAATGCGGTTCTGGCGGTGATCTGCTGGTTGTGGGCATCGTTTGAGTGGGATCATCTGGTTGCGATTTCCGTGGGTTGGTGGTCCACTGGGGTCAGTTAGGTGGGTGGGGGTAGTTGGTTCAGCTATGGTGTAGTGGTGGTGGTGGATAAAGAGGTTATAGTGACTGAGAAAGGGGTTGAGGTTTAATTTTCGGCTGACGGGGGTCAGAAATCTCACAATGTTGTATCTGGGAGAGGGTTTAGCTTTGATTTTGTTTTTATGTGGGGTGGGTTAAAAGATAAGTAAACATTTATCAATGGCATATTTCGTAGTTTCATGAAAGTAATTAGTACCCCAAGGGGATATTTGTTGCCAAAAAAAGGAAATGGGACACTGATTTGAATGGACCAAAAAGGAAAATGGGCAAGTTGGATTTGAACGGAGGGAGTACTATTTTTGTTTTTTTCTTTTGAAGCTACCTCCACTTACTGCACTTCATTATCTATTGTCATGAGAGTTGATGATGATCAGCATATAACAACTTGGCAGTGATATGGATATAGTTTCTCTATGTTCTTATATAACAATTTTTTTGCTTGCACACTATAATTTTTTTTGTAATGTGATTATATCTCTTGCTCTATACATGAAGATTAAAGAGTAAACTAACCATCTTTTCGACACTAAAAAGGGTTTTGTTTTACCTTCTGTGAGAATATAAAATCACAGCTCTTAATCTAAATTGGGAGTGGAAATTGACAAAAGATGAGACATAAGTTAAAAACATCTTACATAAAAGTGAAGCAATGTTCCATCCTTAAAAAACGAAGGGAGTATAATCTAAAATGGTCCAAGCCACATTCAGTTCTTTTTGAAATACTAGCTGTAACGACTAGTGAGAATGCTATAGCTGCCTAGTTTCTGTATTCCGAGTTCTGACAATCTTCTTTGAGTATTTTTTTTTTTTGAGGTGATTATTATATATTTATGGGTTCTAAAGTATGAAATTTACCTTACAGGCGTATGCTGCTGCTGGCACTGTAAATCAAAATTATGCCAACATTCTTCTCATGATTTTGCGCCTTCGGCAGGCGTGTGATCACCCGCTTCTTGTTAAGGGTTTTAATGCAGAACCTGCTAGAAGAACAAGCATGGAGAAGGCTGCGAAGCTCCCTAGAAAGACATTGTTGCAACTGGTAGATCGCTTGGAAGCACCGTCTGCAATTTGCAGGATTTGCAGCGTATGTTCTCCCTACAAGCATTTTGCTCCATTCATTTCTTTTTGCTTGATAGACTCTATCAAACACTGTCACAAGCTACCCCCTTAAATCCAACTTATGTAGTGATCTGGATGGACTTCTTGTTGCGTTGGGTTGCTGTTGTACATAAACTGCTGTGTTTTACCCGTCATCTTTTGGGCCTTAACCAAATCGAGTCACCAAACATGGATCCCAATACATAACCTAGACGACTACTCATAACTAATACAAAGTACTTATCTTTGTTTGATTATTTAGTTATACATTTAATTTTTTCAAAAAAAAAAAACGACTTGGTATTTTATAAAGCCCCCCCCCCCCCGGTCCATATGCAATTAAAAAAATAAGAGAAAAAATGCACAATGAGTCTGCTGTAAGACGATCCTATAGAAAGTTAGAACATGAGACTAAAGTTGTGAAATGGTCATTAATAATATATACATTTTGCGTACTGAACAAAAAGGACCATTCTCAACAATAAAATGGTTGAAAACATGATGATAATTTTACTGACAAAGTTATTGTTGACACTAAAATTGATATTGAAAAAGAAATTGGGACCTTTTAATTGATGAATTAAGTGTTCAGTACTATAAATCAATGAAGAGATATATAAGCAGCATAAGGATTTCCCTTTTTAGTTTATTTATAACCACATTTCTATAAACCCTGCTCAATTGTTTTACACAGGACCTACAAGACCAAAGGGAATCACTTGACTAAACATCATGTTAACCATTATGCCAATTGCAGACTGCTGATAATTATCTATTGCTTATTTTACGTAAATCTGACTCAGGCCATGGCCCACTTTGGCCTACGCATAGCCTCGTCAGTCGTCACTGATTACATGATGGTTATAGGTTGAGTTGTAAATTTTTTTAACACAATGATATACCTAAGTTGATTAGTTATGAGTATTTGACAATGACTACGCGACTGAGCTAAGTCCTTGCCAATTTAGCTTAGCTTAACTCTTCAATCAGAGACTCAGGAGTATCATCTAGGGGTCACGCACTGTACCTGCCGTGATGACTGTTTGTGTATGCTGACACTTTGTTGGTTCTGTTTGCCAGAATCTAGTGTAGCTAATGTGGTGCACACCTAATGCCTTTGCAGGACCCTGCAGAAGACGCTGTCATTACTATCTGCGGCCATGTCTTTTGCTACCAATGTGTGGGAGACTACCTTACTGGGGATGACACTATGTGCCCAGTTCAGAGATGCAAGGAGCAGCTTTGTGAAGATGTTCTATTTTCAGAGGCTACTCTTAGGAGTTGTCTTTCAAGTGACTATAATGGCCATTTTTCAAACGGAAGTAGTTCCAAGAGTTCAATTCTGAGTAGTGAGTACAGCTCTTCTAAAATCAAGGCTGCGATGGAAATACTCATTTCTAATAGTAAAATAAATAGCCAATGTATAGAGTTGGACGATTTAGAAGACACAGATGTGAGAACCGAAAATGTGGGGAATTCAGCCTCACAAGGGCCCATAAAAACCATTGTTTTCTCCCAGTGGACTCGTATGCTGGACTTATTTGAGTATTCTTTAAATCAGCACTGCATTCAGTATAGGAGGCTTGATGGTAGTATGAGTTTGGTTGCAAGAGACAGGGCCGTCAGAGAGTTCAATTCTGATTCTGAGGTTTGCATCCTAATTTCTGTTCTCGTTGAATTCTTGATGTCTCTGATTGAGTATGCTCTATATGACAAAGTATCTATAGTAGCTCATTCAGTCCCTTTTGATAACAAATATTACCTGATTCTTCTTCTGAGAAAAACCCTGAGTTTTTCAGAAGCCACCAATGCCTCTCAGAAATATATGGTGCCACTCGTTTTTGTGCTTTAGTTAGATAAACTGATTGATTAATCCTCTCACAATGAAAACAAGTTGTTTATAGTTTCTTGGCAATATGCATCCATCTGTCTTATCAGTAGTCTCTCTGTGGAGTGAGTCGATTGTTTCTTAAATTTCTAGAGATATTCTAATTGGCTGGATCAGCTTTAGTGCCCATCTGTACAGTTATGAATTTCCTTTTCAAATGGAGCCATTGGCTCATTATATGTTCCTTGGTTCTTGGTTCCAGATTATGATTGAACAAAACAGAATTGCTCAGTAGACTGATGTGCTTCTTGTTATTGCTGTGAAGTAACAATCATTTGATGCTATTTTCAACGCTTTTTTTTATGGGTCATTTAAACATATCCTCTATGCTGTTACCACAAACGTAGGAATGCCTACATCCGATCCTCCTTAGTCCAACATTTTCAGTAGCTATTGAGGCACTTGAACAATGCTATTGTTGCTGCAGCTCTTGAGGCGCATCTCTTGGCGTCTTGTTTGTGCAGTTCTAATTGTTTGGGTTTCATGTAGGTTATTGTTATGCTGATGTCTTTAAAAGCTGGAAACCTTGGTTTGAACATGGTTGCGGCATGCCATGTTATCCTTTTAGATCTTTGGTGGAATCCAACTACGGAAGACCAAGCTATTGATCGAGCACATCGTATTGGCCAAACTCGCCCTGTTACAGTGTCAAGGATTACTATTAAAGATACTGTCGAGGATCGAATCCTAGCTCTTCAGGTATGCTAAGATACATACGTTCACTTTTTCTCCTCTCTAATCTGTTACTTAACTCCAATCCAATATTCCAATCCATTCTACCCACTTTTCTTTTTTGGACAATCCATTCCAAGTTTCCAAACCCATTTCTTTTTTTAGCATAAATTTACAATCTTATATGTACATAAAATGCCATTTTAAGTATAATTCATTTATCCATTCAATATACCATCAAATCTATAATAACCCAACCACTAAAAATCCTTTAATTAATCAACACTCAAAACTCATCTCCCCTAAAATCCCAAGCTCCTAGTCACGCACGAGCCTCTCTTAACCCCCAGCCCACAACTTCACGTCACTGCTTGTCGACCACCCACTACCTCTATAACACTATCATGCTCAACCTCCAAGGCTCCAAGGCTCCAACAACCACACACCACCCCCTGAAACCTGGACCATTGAACCTGGACTTCAAACCATTACGTACCATGTTGCACCACCGAATCACCCACTTTGCACCACCTCGTGGCATCACCATACCACCACCTTGTGTCATCCATAACTCATCACCCCCTTGGATTTTGGTTCAAATTTTAGGGTAGGTTGAAATGCAAAAGTCGTCTTTAAACGTAGATCTACAAAAATGTAGAAAGAATATTGTGAAAATACGTTTGCCATTGACATTATTGGCGGATATAGAATGAGTGACTTAGGGGTCGTTTGGTTCAATAAGTCGGAATGGAATGGAATGGAATGGAGTTTGATAGTAGAGTGGTATGGGGTTCTAAATCCATACTTGTCTAATCTTGTTTGGTTCACCACAAGTTATAAAAGGGGGGAATGGAGTTTGAATCCAAGGGGGGAGGGTGGGTATGGGATTCCAAGGGGTTGGGGTGGAGTTAAAATCTATTGGGTATCTAACTCCATTCCAAATCACCTCAACCAAACAATGGAATGGATCAAATCACCTCAATCCATTCCATTCCAATATACCCAACCAAACACCCACTTAATTTCTGACCGAAATGGTGGTGGATGGTTATGAAGACTCGCCGACAGTGGGTTGATTTAGGTGATTGGGAAGGGTGTAGGGAGGTAATGCGTTAAGCAAAATATTATAAGTGTAAGGGTATTTGCGTCATTTTATCCTTGATGACTTTTAATAAAACTTGTACCTGGGCCCATGGGTAGAATGGATTGGATTGGATTGAGGATAATGTTCCGGTACCATTTTCAGTTGGATGTTGTATCGAGGGAAGGGAGTTCTTGCTACACCTAATATATTTTAAAAACAATTCATAGATGAAATTTTTATGCATAGGAACTTAGGATGTTCTAGGAATTACCTTTCTTCTCTCGGCAGTCGGCACCCTTTTCCACTAGAAAACCAGATATCAAGCCAGAAACATCAAACCAGAGTTCTTTTTAGACAAGAGAATGACTATGAAAACCAGTAAATTACAATGAATGACGGGATGGGGTTTTCTGTACTCATTGAAGAGTGCCAAATGCCAATCACCTTGATCCGGTACATTACAAAAGCAACTAGCTTAAATAAAAATACAACCTCCGTTTATATTTGTTTCTTCCATATTCCTTTTAGGGACATTTATATTTGTTTCTCCCATTTGAGAACTTTCCTTATTTGGCTGGATTAAGAGATTAAAACACCTACTTATCACTCCTTAACTATACACATTACAATAAAACTATAATTGGTTAATTCTAATTTTCATATTACCACTTAACTCCACCTTCATAACCACAACCTTCTTCCATCCACTCCACACCTGCTTCTCCATCATCACCACCTCGACAGCGCACTACCCACCTCCCTCCACCATACTCACCACCATTCGTACCGCCAGTCTGCCACGACCTACCCCTTTGGTACTGCGACGACCTTCGCTCCCCTCCCTCTATCCCTTTTTGAACAACCCTCCCTTTTCCCTTCTACGATGCAGTTATCTCAAACATGAGAAGTTAGAACTGCAAGGTCATTAGTCTAGGCCTTAGTTTCTTATTGCAGACAGTTTTAACTTTACTCTCCCGAGTAACATGGCTTCCGACAGTTATGTTGACCTGCAATGATATGAAAGTACCCTCTTAAAATTGGATGGTTGTGGATCCCAGAGATATCCTGATAGAGTAGCAATCAGGAATATAGATAACTAACATTTTTTTTCATTTCTCGCGCGGAATCTTTTCTTGATTTCATATAACTTTTGAGGGCTGTATCCCAGTTCTTCAGGTATGCTATGATAGCCACCTTTTGTCTTCCTAAATCTTTCATGGTTTACCGAAAGCATTTTCGATTTGCTTCTTTGTTGGTAGAGAAACAGTATTTGTTGCACCCGGGATTCACGACTTTATGCATGTGTGCAGGAAGAGAAGAGGAAAATGGTGGCATCAGCATTTGGTGAGGACCACGTTGGTGGTTCTGGTGCTCGTCTCACAATTGACGATCTCAAATATCTATTTTTGGGAAGTCGTGTTTTGTAGCACCTTAACATGACTCATGCTACTTTCATCGACCCCCTTCCCAAAGTTGCCCATTTTTGGTTGCGTATGTGAATATAGTTAGGTAAGGGAGTCTTGCGAATGTGCAGTGGAGCAGGCCGTCATTTTTGCTGCCCCGTCATCTCTGAACTATGTTAGGTGGCACTTTTAGTTTAGGCTTGATTCTACTTATTTTAATCAATTTTTTTGTTGACGCCGCCAGGATGTTTAGCCTGTGGGAAAGGTTGGGATTCTTATATGTAAATATCTGAATCAGGTAAGAGCTAATTTTAGTAGTTAGTTTAGCGTTGTTAAGCTCAGTTAACTGACAATTGGATTAGCAGATGCGCTATTTGTACAATAGTATTCATGGTGTTTCAAGACACTGTACATTTAGGTTGCCGAGTCGCCCAAGTGGGCAATGGTGCTCTTGTAAGGCTGCTCTAAGGTGTTGGGCATTGTCCATATCCGTTTTGATGTTAACTCAAGAGGCAGCAAGGCAGCAACTCTCGAGTTGTGCCCTTGTTTTGGGATTTCGTTGTAAGGAGCTGCCTTGCTTTCTAGCTGTTGGACCATTTGATCGACCAATATCCTTACTAATATCACAAGTTATAGGAGGAGATGGTATTCTCCTGGGAGACGGTCCCTTTATTGGTTAAAACACTCGCTTATTATTATTAATGAATGAGTATTGTATATATATAAAATGACCGTCTCACTGTATACGATGGGTCTTTCATGAAACTATTGAATTAATACTGTGATTAGGGCACCATTAACCAGAATTTTGCTTATGCGGTAGAAAGTTGAGTTTTTTCCGATAAATCTCTATTGAGCATTCGTTGAGGACATCTAAAATTTAGTTTAGATTATTACGCTACTCCCGCGTTTTAAATCCTTTTTAAAACTTGGCTCTTGCCTTTCTTAGCATCAAGTTTCCTTTTTAAAACTTTACCCTTTGGGTTGTGCTATAAATAGAAAAGGCATGGTGCTTCTCATAACCTAGCGAGTCTTAAGTTTCTCTCTAAAAAGTCTTCTTGCTTTACAAATTTGGCACAAAGATTTTTAAGAGACGGTCATACATCATAATCGCTTCAAGGGGACACTCTTATTTTTCACAAAATATTGAGTAAAAGAGTAAAAGAAAACAGGAAGTAGTATCGAGGGACAATTTATTCGAGAAAGGGACAAAGTTGTATTTTTTCTTTTTTCTTTTTTTTTACGGTCGGATAGATAAATTACCGTTCCTATAATAGTCTAGCCTTTTTAGCAAATATTATGCACAAGAAAGACGGATAATACTACAAATTGAGACGAACAAACTGAGACAAGTATTTAGATGACAGCGCTTTCATGGCAACAAATTTACATATCGAGGGACAAGTTATTCGAGAATGCCTTGATCATGGACCAGCTACATCAGGTTGGGTTAATCTTTTTTCCAATGGCATGTGTTTTATCATCTCTTCATATATATGCCTCGGACCACGCAGCTATAATAACGGAAGACAATACTCAAGTTGACGGCTGGCGTTGGATTTTTTTTCAAATTTGAGATGTTTTGGCTCTCAGATCCGGAATGTAAAGAGGTTATCAAGAATGGTTAAGAGGCAGCAATGCTATTAAATGTGACACATGATAACATGTTTGGGTCGCCCTTCGAGCTGGCAAGTAATATTGCCTTACATGGCTTCTTATCGTGTGTCCTAAGGGCACACGTTAGAAAAACCGATGAAAAGGTAAAAAATATATAAATGGAATACTATAAGTGGCTAGTGATTCAATGACTACTACTCTCCGCATCTTTAGCCTGATTCAAAAAATTTACTGGAAAATAATCTGGAAAAAAGAAAGTAAACCCTACAAGAACTCAAGTTTACATAAAAAAAATCATGTAAATCCCGTATATCAAACCACCAAGTCGTTTCCATGTTTGGGTCCTAAGTATACAACAGCCAATTACTTTTGATAAATGCCTTTGGAATCGCTACAGTATAGACCTGATCACAAAGCTGCCAGTGAAGGTCGAAAATGGTAAACGACCAATGGAGGCACTTGGTAATGCACTGAGAACTCTGGGAAAGCAAGCAGACTTAGCGCATAACAGATTCTTTTACAAAGGTTCGGCCACCTGATCTGCAAAATAAGTATACTGAAAACATGAGCCAAACTCCAAACACAACTTTGTTATTTCTCATTTAGTTATAACTTATAAGGTAGGGATCACATGTAAGACCGTCTGATACAAGTCTTTGTGCTCAAATGAAATGGTAATAAATGAAGAACTCACGTATATTCAAAATGGATATTCATGAACCGCCTGTTCTCTTTGCTCTGCGTAAGTGCTATAGATCCTTCAATGAGTTGATCTTGCTCGACTTCTATAGGCTCATAGAAGTATATCAACGACTGCAACAATTCACAGGAAAAAACTGAAACTAGAAATGAAAACTACCAGGAGTAATGCCATGTCACAACTGGTCCAGAAGACCAGAACAGCCGCTACTAATTACATATGAGAGGAAGGTTACAGTCCTGACTCTTGAGAATGAAACTGGTAGTTTGGTAGGCTATCAAGTACATAGTACAATAAGAGTTGTTCTCCAAAATGTCAAAAGTATTAGGAGCTTCCTTCATTTCCACCTTGTAGCCACAGAGGTCAATTCTTCTCTCCATAAACTAAGCGTAACATTTTTTTCTCTTTCATTTCTTTTTAAATGAGGGGATGAACACCCTCAATTAAGGATACAATGACTAAATAGTTTCACAACTACAAGCTTAAAAATTGTAAGCATAATCTTCATATGATGAACTTGCGGACAGTCAGATGACTTGGACTGTCCTTTATAACTCTATAAAGAGCTGCTAAACAAGATGATGTTAAGTGCTGGGCGAGCTTTCAACTTAGAACTTTAAAATGTCAGCCGAATCTTTGAATCCTCACCTCTCCTGTACACAAGTTATTGTGGGGCGTTCATGTCTAAAACTTCTCTGTATCCCCACCCAAAATTTCAGAAGCATCTCATAGACAGGAAGATGACAATAGATTCACTCAAAAAACAAGATAGCAATAAATAGAAAGCAATAACAACCTTAAACGAATCAAATCTATCCTTCAAGTTGTTACTACTTATTATTAGTATAGGTCATCATGAAAGAATAGGCATTACATACACCTGACATCTGATATTCTGAGAAGATAATTTAGAAACACAAAGATTAGAGATGGCAATGGAGTACGCAACCAAATTGAAACCGACACAGCCCGAAGGGAAAAGGCCGATCCAAACCCAAACCCAAACGTTATTAAAACCTTTGAACCAAATCCTTTGCCAATCCATTTCATGCCCAAAACCAACTTAATTCAAAAGTTTTGATTTTCAGCCCCCGCTAGCCTTGTGAAAATAGTTTCCCATCAAGTCAAAACAGGTTTTCTATCATAATTTGGATTGGGTTTGGACCTTGGATAAGGATTACATTAAATATATTTCTACATAGAGGTCAGGTTATGGAGTTTTGGTTATACATCGGGTTTAGAATTGGATAGCTGTTCCAAAAAGATATTGGATCACATTTGGATTGGAATCACTGATCCAATAAGATATTGGATCAAATTTAGATCATGCTAAACTCAATTCGAACCGATCCATTTTTAACCCTACTCAAGATCATCACAGTAGCTCTATAGAATAATGGGGTTAACAAATTATTTTTAAATGTAGTCATATAGAAGCCATGACGGCCCACTTGGCTACCAGATTTTCCACCACATAACATCACACTTGTATATCAAGGGCTCCCATAATTGCCAAGTTCCTTTGTACAAAATTACTCTTCGTCTTAAACACACAACGAGGTCAGTTCAGCATGATCATTTGAAAATTGTGTCGAAAATTAAATCGAATAATTGTACTTCGACAACAAAATTACCCCAGTGCCTCAATGGCTTCCGCAAATTGCAGGGTGGGGGAGTTGAATGTAGGCAGCCTTACTCTTGTGCTAGCAACACAAAGAGGCTGTTTCAGAATGACCCAAAGATGAAATTGCGTCGAGAACTGCATCGAAGGACTGCTACTTGAGAGAAAAAAGCGCAGCCACTTTAGTGAGTCATTTTGATTTATTCCATCATAATTGTACTTCATAATACAAAAAAATTACCGCATTTATATATTTTTGCAACATAATCCAGAACAAAAAAATTCATATTGCTTTGACTCCATTGAAGTGGAAACTACACATAAGCATCACACAACTGTACTTCATAATAAAACAAGTCTCGCCATTTATCTTTATTGTAACATATAATCTAGAACCAAAAAATAGTATGTCTTTGATTCCATCAGAACTGGACACTGCCTGTAAGCATTGACAGTTTGATACATGGCTGTAAGCATCATAATCATAATGAAAAAAGGGTGTACCTGTTGCCAATGCGTCGGAGGTCCTTCAGGGGCTGTAGAGAGAATAAGTTTTTCGCTAGGATTTGTGCGTCTCTTTCTTCGTCCACCATTTTCACAGTGGTCCGTATTTATATCATCAGAAGATGTAGCTCCATTGTTCGTAGGTAAAGTAGCAGGTCCCTCAAATTCAACATCAAACCAAAACGCAAAACCATGAAGCGGAGCTGCATTCATTGAAAATACAACAGCAGGTGTGACTTAAGTCAATTGTTATTAATACTTAAAGAAAGTGCATAGGTTCAGCCCATGAGGAGTTAGTTCAACTTCTTTTCTTAGAGTCAAAGAAAGTGCATAGCTTAAACCTCTGCTCTTCTTCTACACATGGGCGACACATTGTAGCGTCTTTTCTATATGAACATCAACCCTTTCAACCAATACACACTACTACTTGTAAGTAGAATGGAAATAGAAGTTTAGTAGAGACAAATAACCATAACAATCTAAATGATCAAAATCAAGCATTTAACCTAGGTATATGTACACTGCTCATTGTCATTCTCTTTTCTTGCTTATTTTAGCCACACCCTTACATGAACAAGCTAGAAGACACGATCATGGTTTAAAATCTCGGCTGTATCATATAACCTGAGAATCTTCAGAGGCGCCGATACGAGATATCCCAAGATGTATCGGGTAAATAAAAAAAAGGACAATATCGGCCGAGACAACAGATTTATAACATGTCTTGGCCAATTCGAGCCAATATGGCCCACTATAAACCTAAGGTGAACAAGATATAACTTGTACCGGCCAAATTTTGTAATGAAAAGCTCTTAAAAACTGTATAGCATTGGTCAAATGAATATTATAAATAAAATTAATCTTAACTTTACATGATATAGACAAAGACGATAAATATCTACAAAATCTTGTAAAATAAATATCACACGATAACCACGACTCAGAGCCTGACGTCCGAGTCGAGGACAATACCGCGACACTGTCACCGCAATCGCGAACGATGCCGCAATTTTAAACCATGGACGCCATAGAGCGTGATGATGGAAATCAGATGAATTTTTCCTTTTAATGCAGATATATAATTGAAATTTCTGAGACAATAAAATAGTGCTTGCATGATAGTAAACCCCAGCATTGCGTACCTCGCATCATGGAAAACAATTTAAATGTTGATGAGACAGTTTCAAGTTCTGCAGCTTTAACGGTATAACAATCTACATACTTCACCTGAAACAAAAAAAGATAAATAAGATTGAAATATAGCCATATAGGATATGTGCAAGGGGTAGAGAAATACCCAGTATCTGCCAGAGAAACTGGACACTGTCCATTGATGTAAAACTCAAACCGGTGGCAACACAATTACAATTTTGTTGTATGTACTTCCTCCATTTTCATATGATGTACCCATTTTATTAAAATACTCCACTCATATATTCAACAAATGGGTACATCATATAAAAACAGAGGAAGTATAAGTTTTAAAATTGTCAATTTTAGGATTCTGAAAGGTTGAAAGTTGCATGGCGCATAATTTTAAACAGGAGAAGTATTAATTTTGATGCAATAATATAAAGCAAAGCATGTAAAAAGGATCATCTATAGCCAATGAAGATCATAACAACTGTCAAGTGACAGCAGGGGAGGAGAGAGTCGGGAGACTAACCACATGGGGCCACGTCAAGACATTTTCAGCCGATATAATCTCTACACTGGGCTCTTCAAAAGCACATTGTTTGGCTAATGGCACCATAGCAGACACTGCAAGTTAAAAATGATACTAAGTATTTCCAGAGGTAAACAGGGTAAAGCCTTTAAATTATGAATAGAGAGATGCCAAGTTTATAAGGAGATTGATGGAGTTCTTAGTGCATTTCCTGTTCATCATAGGTTATTGTTCTATTCGACACTAAAACAATATCCCATGGTCTGCATTACATTGAAGGCTTCTGCTTATAGGGAGAACCCCTCTGCGTTTTCAACAGAAGTAGGTTGTGTTTGAATGACACATAATGAAAATTGCGTCGAAAATTGCAATAGAAAATCAGAACTACAGGGACAACAAGTAGCTTCAGTTGATTTGTGTTGACTAAATCCGAACCCACCACTTTCTAAATTAGAAAGCATTCCACATCCTTCCGGAAAAAAATCTGGGACATAAAAATTCTTTTTAAATGGTTTATACAACGTAGTTACTCTTTCACATACGCATTTTACTCTCACATACATTTTGCCATAAATTTTCCATAAACTACCCTTCCTCTAAAAAAAAAAAGAAAATTTAGTCTCTCTTTCCATTTCTTCTCAAAATCTAATCAATTATTTACCCAAATACATGAATTATTCAGTATATCTATCAAACAAGCAATGTTCGGTTTTGTTAATTAAATTACACAAAAATTTTGTTTTAGATTGAATTGATTTGTTATTTTTGTTTAATTAGGGTTGTATTTCTATTTAGGTTTGATAGGAGTGGCTGTGAATGTTGATCTTATTCAAAGGTAATGATTAAGGAATGCATTTCCTCCACGTTAACATCTATCGATGTGAAATCGGGTTGAGCCCTCCCCCTAAACACAATCTCAGCAGATGGATCATTTGGTGAACTCAGACCCATACTGATATATATGTTTTTATCATCGGTTTTCACAGGATACCACTCTTTGATTTATCCAGTCCAAAGATCAAATGTACTATCAGCTGTTGGGCAGACTATGCATCCATCCTAGAACAGAAAGATATACTCCGTATAAGAGAATCCCATTTTTTCCAAAGTTAAAAGATTCTTGAGAAACTGCTAGGGTGGTCGAGTGGTGACCGGAAGCAGGGTGGGGGACGACAAGTTTAGGGATGGCTCAGTGGGAAATGGTGGGGCAGGGTGGTTTAGATGGTGTGTGGAGGGTGGTTGGTAGTTGGTAGGTGAATTCATTGAGTTTTGAGAGAACGAAGAGAGAAATGACAAGGGTAAAATTGTAAAAGTGGTATGTGAAACAGAAAAATCCATATGTGAAAAAGCAATACCTGGACAAATAAAGACAAATCACATGTTCCAGTTGAAATTAAGAAAATAGTTTAGCCAGAAATTTCATTCCCAATGAGATAACATCCCACTATTCATGGCATTGGGATATGATGGAATAGAACAAACAAAAGACTCACTGAATTGTATGGTAGGAGTCAGTCTATGAAATTTCATTATAGGCCATACAGAAATAGCCCTTCAATGTTGAATTGGCAATCACCACAGGAGTAAGGTTACTTACATCCAAACCTCCCTTACTCTGTTATACTGTAAGGCTCTGTTCTTTTGGACTGAAATTGTCTGAACTGAACTGAAYTGAACTTAATGGAGCTGAACTGAACTGAACTGAACTTAATGGATCTGAACTGAACTGAACTGAACTTATCTGAACTGAACTGAAATAATAATAAAAAGGTTGTAATATAACAATAATAATAATAATAATAATAATAATA
>VHZZ01000121.1:251224-262606 GCA_009801015.1 Silene noctiflora
ATGTTTAAGTTCCTCCTCAAGGGCAACTTCTCCCTACCAGTGTTCACATTTACATTAACAAGGTCATTTTTTGTGATCTGTTTTGATGAAATTTCTGTGGTATTTTTGTGTTGTCTAGGGCTTCTTCTTAAAGGTAAGAGAGGTGAGTGAGGTGCATTAGTTGGGGTAGGACTTTGTTGTGTGGGTGCTTTGAATTGGATAGGACAAATAAGACTGTTGTGGGGCTCCATATTATCTTGTTTACCACATAAAGAAGTATTTCCCACAACAACATCTTTTCCCAGAGGGCCCACATTGGGACTTTTGGTCTTTTGTAATATAGTAAAAGCAAAAGATTCAATTGTTGTTGGTGGAGTAATCCAGACAGTTAAAGTCTTGGTATTTTTACACTAAGACTTTAATAAATTGACAAGATCAAAACAAGAAACCAATAACCCCTTTCCATTAGCATCACTAATACTCCTCATTGGTCTTCTATACCAAATTTCTGAGTCATCTCTACTAGTTAATCTAAGAGCCAACTTCTTATACATTTGCACAGTAACATCATCATATAGAACACCATATTGATAATGTACAGAACCACCCACATATTCAAACTTTCCTTCTTTACATTTAAATTCACCACAATGATAAACACGCAAATTTACCCTTGTAGGAAGAGTATTTGAAGTCATTTCCTACAATATATCCACAACAAGGGAGAAATTTAAAGATGACAATAATTTATGTACATAATATATGCAAAACCCAGAAAACCCAAATACAAAACCCAAAAAACCCATATACGAAACCCAGAAATTTAAAAACCCAGAAATTCAATTCAAAACCCAGAAATTAAAACCTAGATGTTAAAAATACAGAAATTAGGGTTACAAATTTAACCTAATATGAATGGTCAGCAATTATAATCCCAGAAATTGCAAAAACTCAGAAATTAGGTTGACCAAAATTAACCCAATTCAATGGACACCACTTATAACTTATAAGCACACAAATTAGGGTAAAAAATCAAAGAATAATTTCAGAGCAATGACTAATAACCAATTTCCATACTATACCAATGTAACGGAAATCAAACATAACCTACAAAAAAAATTGAAACAAGAGAAAGGAGAACAACTTACATAAATTACTTTAGTAATAGATGGTGATGGATGAACAATCTCTTAATAATTAAGGTATTATGACGGAAATTAGGGAGAATTTTTAGTGAAGAAAATTTGGGGGAAATATTTGGGATGAAAATTAGGTTAAATAGGTGAAAAAATTGGGATATTAGTGAAGAGTCAGAGCAAACCTGGGACATAAAAACACGGGGGTAAAATTGTCATTTCACAAACTTTTTCACCTGAAAATGGCCTTGGGTGCAAAATGTAACCTAACAATTAATTTGGGTGTAATTTAAAAAAAAAAATTTGAGGTGGGAGTAAGGAAAAAAAAGTGGATTAAGCATGGGTGTAATTAGAATTGTCAAACGGGTCGGGTCGAATACGGGTCAGGTCGAATACGGGTCGGGTCGGGTTATACGGGTCACGGGTCGGGTTAGGGTCAGAATACGGGTCAAGAAATAATTTCTAACGTCTTTTTTAATCTATTTTTTTAATTAAAAAAATAATTTTTAAAAACGTAAAACATATTTAAAATTAATATTTTAATCATATTCAACGTTTACATTAGTTATTTCAACGTTTACATTAATTATATTGACATAATTATTAAATTAAAGTTTTTTTAATAATTATTTTAGTATCAAGTATTGTAAAAGTGATATAAAATTGACTTTTTAGTTATGTTTGTAATTTTTAATAATAAAAAAACAATTTTTTAACAATTTTTTTCAAATATAATATAAAAATATTAATATTTTAATAAATCTTGATTTATCTTTGACCCAACGGGTCGACCCGTTCGGGTCGGGTCTTCACCCTAAAATAACGGGTCATTTCCGGTTCGGGTCAAACGGGTCACGGGTCGAAAAAACCGGGTTTATAACCCTAAAAAAACGGGTCGGGCGGGTCGGGTTTCGGGTCGGGTCGGGTTTTGACAGGTCTAGGTGTAATTGATAATTTACTTTTAAAAGAAAGAAGTAAAAAAAAAAGTACTGTAGTCGGTAGAAAAGATTGTTATGTAAAGTTTTGACGTAAATAAACACATACAGAGTGCAGACACAGCCCATGAAACAAAATGGAGCAGCAATTCTGAACTTGCCCCACAAAGATAACTATAATAAGAATGTTTTCTCTACTACAAAATCAGAAAGTACATCTCAAAATTACCCATTTTGATCTGAGCAAACAAATGTCTTGTAGTAAAAAAACCAGCTGGGTAATTCAAAAACATCCTGATTTTTCTTATAAACCAAAGTTTCACTTTATTTTACCCATTCATTGAAACTTCTGTAACTTCCCTTTTCACAAAAAGACCTGCATATATCAACTTGCATATTCATTTGAGCATTATTGTTGAAGATTTACTCATCTGTTGGTAAATATACTTTAACCTTTTTATCTCATGTTCATTTCTTCGTTTATTAACAGTAAAATCTACATGAAATGGTAAAAAAGGTTGCAAAAGATGAAAAGTTTTATGGGTTGTTGAAAGTTATATATATGGTTTGGTTGGCTTGTAATGAAAGAAAAGACATTAGTTGTATATATGTTGTAATGAAAACATGAAATTTATGCATGTTGGGTAAAGGAAATTTGGTTTTGTTAACTCATTATTCATAGTCTTTTTGTTGTATAGAACATGAAAGATTAAATCTTTATCGTCAGTTCATTGAAATGTATCGCCATTATGGAAGATATTGCATTAGATCCAGTTTTCAAACTTTGACGTAGCGGTTTAGTAATGTTGTCAGGGTGACATGGTGTTTGAATTGATCTATAACTGTTTTACGAAGTTAAGAGGCCAAGAGGTTTTGGTACCAGTTTGTTATTGGTGATTTTGTCTTCAGGTTTGGTCGATCTTCTGAGACGCTAGGGAAATGTTATATTGTTATAAATAAAATTAACTTACAGTGTCCTAGGACCCTAGATTCATCTTGGTTCCTAATCCGCGAATGGTTTTGAGATGGTTCAAGGAATAATTGCTTATAGCTTTTGTCTTTTCGCTTGTTATCGCTTTTTCTTTTGTTAAGTTGTGAGATAATAACAACTATAGCGCTTTCATGTCACTCGTGTATGATTCAGCCAAAGTTCAATTCTTTATACTTGCTTTCTTTATACTTGATGCACTAATTGCATAATTCAGCCAAAGTTCAATTCTTAATGCTGTAAAACTGTAAGCCTGTAATGCTGTAAAACTGTAAGCTTGTACCTGTTATTTTCAGAACATATCTGATGTAAACTGTCAACTTTTCTTAATTTTGCAGGGGCAATGGAGTCCAGTTCAGGTGACGATTCTGGGATCAGTGACTCTGAGATTGAAGAATACATGTCGAAACCCTATGAAGAACTCACAAATAACAAATACAAAGTCATGAACACGAATGGTACTCTCAGATGCCCGTTTTGTTCTGGAAAGAAAAAACAGGAATACGGGTTTAAGGATTTGTATCAACATTCCTCGGGTGTTGCTAAAGGAGCCGCCCATAGAAGTGCTGTTCAAAAAGCCAACCATCTTGCATTGGCAAAATATATTGAGCTTGACTTGGGCTATGTCGATCCTCACGCTAGCAAGCCGGCTTTGGCAGGCCCACAACCCACTGACCAACTGGACCTTTTCTGCTGGCCTTGGATTGGAATCATCAGCAACATTGTGAATGATGACAGTAAAGAGAAAATTTATGCCAAGTATAGAAAGTTGGGAGTCGAGTTTTTTCATGGAGATGAAGCCGTGATCCAGTTTGGAAAAGAATGGACAGGGTTCGAGAAAGCCGTGGACTTTGAAAGGTCATTTGAGAGCTGTAAACTGGGTAAGAAGGAGTGGGTTGCAAATAGAGGAAATCTTGGTTTTGGTGCTTATGGATGGTTGGCTCGTGAAGAGGATTATAATCTAGAAGGGCAATTAGGAGAGTACCTCCGGAAGAATACAGTGACTAAGACACTTGTTGATATTGATCAAGAACTTAAACATCCTTCTATGAGTAAAGTTGTGACCTTGACAAATGAGATTGACATGAAGACTGACAATCTGAATGTGCTGAATTCCAAAGTAATCGAGATACATCTGTTCTATAGCCGAATGCTTACAGAGAAAGACACGATGGAACAGGATTTTAATGAAGGTCTGATTCTGTATTTCTAGACTGCTCGCTTCCCGCTTCAGTAAATGTTACTCCACGAATCTGCCGTGTTTATTTACTTTTGCAGTATTGGTTCTTGTTTGATTCATCTTCTTTATGCAGTTTTTATAACTTCATTATTTGCAGTCAAGTAATGTGCAGGATTATTAGGATATCGACATTTTTGTAAAGAATTTTGAAAACATTATGTGGACAGATTACATACTTTACAGTTAAATTTTCAACTGATGGAACTATTTTCTGCAAGTTCATTCACTTCGATTTTCCAAACTCAATTTCAGACCTATATTTTCACCTTTTTGGCAATTTCTTTCCTTCTATCTTGTACATCGTGTAATCCAACAAGCATTATTACTCTATGCACTGACTTCTGTTTTAAATAACAGAATCCAGGAGGATACAGATTAATGCACAGCAGCAATTTCGAAAGGCATTTATCGAGCAAGAGAAGTTGAATCAAGAATTAGAGTCTGAAAAAAGACAGCTTGCTTTGCGCGTACAAGAATTAAGCAAGCAAGAGGCGCTGACTGCACTTGAACTCCAGAAACTCAACAAGGAGAAGCGGCAGGTGATGCAAATTTTTTTACATTGCTTGATAATATTGATCAAGTGAAGACAGTCTAACCCCTAGTCGGACGTAGTTGTCAGTATTGAATTTCAAGTATGGTTCATTTATGTATTGATTTTCTTTCTCGTTTGATGTGATAGAATGACGAGAGAAATAAATCACTCAAAATGGCTTTCATTGAGCAACAAAAGGCAGAAGACAATATTTTGAGGCTTGTCGAACAACAAAAGGTGAATGTTCTTATCACTTCTATATGTTGTTTTAACGAGGTAATTATTTCTGAAAAACTTACCTACTAAGCTTTGAATGTTCAGAAAGAGAAGGAAGAAGCTCTACAAAAGATCCTTCAGCTAGAAAAAGAGCTGGATGCAAGGCAGAAGTTGGAACTCGAAATTGAGGATTTAAAAGGAAAATTGGAAGTGATGAAGCATCTGGGAGATTCTGATAATTTTCAAATCCAGTCTAAGGTTAAGGAAATGACTGAAGAACTTAATCAAAAGATTGAAGATCTCAACCACATTGAGTCTGTTAATCAAGTTCTTATGGTGAAGCAAAGGCAAAGTAATGATGAACTAGTTTCAGCTCGTTCAGAGTTAATCGCGGTAAGTAAAGAGATACTTCTCATATACTTCTAGAAAATTTTCCTGCAGAGTACTTGGCCATCTTTTCATGCCTGAAAAGATGAAATCTTTGTGTTTATGGTTGGTTATAGGGCTTACTGGAAATGATGCCAAGTAATCACCGGACTAATATTGGGATTAAGAGAATGGGTGAAATTGATGAGAAAGCATTTGTTGCTGTATGCAAGAAGAAATTCAAATCTGACGAGGCATTGCTAAAGGCATCCGAAGCAAGCTCGCTGTGGCAGGACAAAATTGGAAATCCAGCTTGGCATCCTTACAAGATTATTGAGAATGATGGAAAATCTGAGGTAGGTATATACTAGTGTTGGGCTGTTGGCCTGAGTTTAAATCTTAAATCACAATTACATAAATTTGTATGCTTGTGTGTTTGCTTGAAACTTAAACCGGAAGATATGAATGTGTAGGAAATAATGGATGAAGAAGATGAGGAATTGAAGAAACTGAGGCAGAAGTGGGGTGATGACGTTTACAGCGCTGTCACCGTGGCTTTGCAAGAACTCAACGAGTACAATCCAAGTGGACGATACGTTGTCAGTGAACTGTGGAATTTCAAAGAGAAGAGGAAAGCGACAATGAAGGAAGTTATCAGCTACATTTGCAAGAGTTTGAAGCGCAAGAAATGAAGTTGGGATTCGAAACTAGTCTCTTTAGGTATGTACTTCTACCCTTTTCTCACTATCCCATCTTGGATTTTGTAAAATGGCCTTGTATAAGAATTTGGGTAAAGAGAACATTCTGTTTATGTTTTTCAATCATGCTGTCACCTGTGAGTCTTTCGAGATAAGTTTACTAACCTATATACTGAAACGGGTTCTCATATTTATTTTACAGGAGCACAGGAGTCGAATAACTTGAAGTATTGCAGTGATTGCACAATACTGAGCTTCATCAGTTGATTATCTTGAATTTTTGGCTTTCAAAATCTCAGATTTAGGTGATATACAATGTTTCATACCCAACTCCATTACTTTTATAACTGACGGCGTGTAAAGCTGTAATACATGTCGGTTTTTTGGTGCAAAACTTGATATCATTGTCGAGCTCTGGTTGAGATACTGTCATTGGTTTTTTGCGGACATTGCCTGTTATGTGAAAGAACTTGTTCTTTTTTATATTCAGGTGGTATCCATGGCGGGTTTGATTGTCATAGTCTGAGTTTAACAGTATCAACTCGAATACTCTTATTTGACATCCAGATACATTATTACATAGCTTAAATTATCACGCAGTCGTAGAATAATCTACATACCACATTATTAACTTGACTTACAATCATTTACGCAGAGATATTAAGCTTACAGACAGTACTAGTAAGCAACAGCACGGCCAATCTGAGCATCCTCCAAGGTGCTACGAGGCAGCAGCTTATCATCATCAACATTATCATGATCAGAAGTCATCAAAGTAGCGACTCTCACGTACTTCAGAAGCCCCATATCAGGCTTAATCTGATCAACATTGGTAATTGTCCAAACACGGTTAGAAGCGACCTGTAAAGTAACAGGATTCCGAAACACACCACTAGCCCCAGAAGTTGCAATTTGCGCTGAAAGCGAACCCCAATTGTTGACCAGGCTTTTCACCTGATAATCACTACTCAAACTGAAATCGGCCCTTTTCTCTATGTATTTAAATCGCGCTGCTTCAGCAACCATTTGAATAGTAATCAGGAGGAACCTAGCCTGGTCCCTCTTAAACGGGTTTGTTGATGATACGTCTTTCCTGCCGTAAATATTCCTCATTGCACTCTCTAAACTTTCTACACCAAATTGCAAGGTATTTATGGGTTGACCCGCCGCTGTTTCAAGGCTTATATAATCAAATTGAACTCTCATTTGTTCGCGTTTCACATTGGCGACATTAGGGAAAACATCTCCCTCAGGAATTTCACCTCGGAAGTAAAACGCTCTATTAGTTGTTCCGTCCACTTGGTCACGATATGCCAGGAGATATAAGTCGCTTCTTCGGAATTGGAGGCCGATTGTGAAGGCCTGGTTATTCGCGAGTCTGCATTGCACACAAATTTTCAACAATTCAATTTTGATGCGGACTTGGATTATGTCACAAAATTAATGGTCTCTACATACGACTTACCGAGCATTTAAATTGACGTAAAAATAAAGGTTACGTGGATTAGGTGGGCTAATCATAGGTATGCCATGGTATTGCAATTGGGGATCCTGGACTTGATTTCGGACCCGCTGCACAAATGGAGCGTATTGTTCTTGTCTTAGCGTAAATGATACATCATTGCACGTTGCCGGTGCAATAACCAGGAACAAGCATGTTATTGCTGCTGCCACCCTTAAAATGACCTCTGCTCTCATTATGACTTGTTTCGAGTTTGTGACCGATTCGCTGCTAAAACATTACAAATAAACCCGCATTATAATTAACATGTTCTTATTTCAATAAACAATGTTAGTTGTGCTATTATAGTGTTGTCATATCATACTAGATCTTATATCGTTCCAAGAAACCATATTAACCAAAAACTTAAGCTACTGGTTAGAGTACAGAGATCGGTTTTATGTTCTAACAATTAAAACAAGGCCTAAAATCCCAGATACAACAAAATTGAGATTGAGTGACTAACAACATTATTTGTCCAACAATTTACTTGAATAAAACTAACAAGTCGAACAATCATGCTTATATTCTTTCAGCTAGTCGTCTTAAACAAGAATTTGTGTTATTCATGAGCGTGTCAACCAAATTGTAAATTAACTTCTAAAATACTCCTTAGGCACCAAAAAATAGTACTCCCTACTATGTTCCAATGAATAGCTTACGGTTTACACTTATTTTATTTTGTAAGGAAGAAATAAAGCAATTGTAACCTATTGACGGAGTGAAACGGAGTAATAGATATAGGCAAGGAGGCTTACATGTAGTAGAACGTAGGTGAGCTTGTTGTTGTTTGATTGATTTTGTGGTATAACAAAGTCATGAAGATTGGCCCTTTAAATAGGAGGAGTCCTCACTCCTCATTGGCCATTACCATACATTTATGTACGGACAAGAGAGGCAATTATTTATTTAAATCATGCAATAAATAAGTAGTAACATTGTTTTGTGAGGTTTAAATCTTATACTTAATGAATTTATTACACAAATGGTGGTGTGTAGACCTTTCTAATTCTGACCCGACCCGGCCCTTTTTTTCAAGGTTAAGACCCACCCGAATCTAAATGGGTCGACCCGTTGGGTGAAAGATAAATCAAGAATTTTATTAAAATATTAATATTTATATATATTATATTTAAAAAAATAATTAAAAAATAATTAGTTTTATTCCTTAAAATTACAAACATAATTAAAAAGTCAATTTTATATAACTTTTATAACATTTAATAATAAAATAATTATTAAAAGAATTTATTTTAATATTATGTCAATATAAGTAATGTAAACATTTAATATGATTAAAATATTAATTTTAAATATGTTTTACATTTTTAAGAAATATTTTTTTTTTGCTTAAAAAGATCGTTAAAACGTTTAGCTGTCTATGGATCGGAATCTATATTTGTAACATCGATCAACTTAATTTTATTTTAAAAAATTCAATCATAAAATAATACCCACGATTTTATGACCCAACGAACCATATCTACACTCCAAATATAATCTTTCTTTTTCTTTTCTGTTTGTATACTTTGCGAGAAGGTTTATAGAAAATGTGATATTAACGAGTGATTTTCGTATATAAAAATGCTTTTAGAGATATTAAGTTTTAAGCACAAATTTCTTGTAACATGTTTTAGCAATAAAATTATGTTTTATAGTTAGTTTGCTGATTCTACAATCTGATTTTATCGATTTAATTGTTAACAATTCATTGATGCAAAGTAAAATCCTTAGTGTAACGTAATATTTTTCGGAGATGCGATTCAATTCTTCCATTCAATAAGAGATGAGAGATATCGAAATTGTAGGGAGCATTTGGATCAATAGGTCGGAATGGAATGAGACGCTATAGGTAGAACCTCATATATGCGGGTATGAAATTGTAAGGGATTGGATGAAATTAGAAATAATGAACGATGAATTCTAATCCCATTTCAAATGCCCCAATCGACCAAACACCAGAATTATTTCATTCATCAATAGGTCTCGTGAGATACCGTCTCTCACTAATTTAGTGAGAGACATAATAGAAAAATAGAAAAAGCAGTGGGTCTCTCACCCCATCATGTGAAAGGTCTCTCAATAACGCTATTGAGAGACCGTCTGATAAGTTTTTGTGTTCATTTTTAACGTAAGTACTCCAATCATGTAAGGGAATTGTCAGCCAAACAATGCTTCCAAGTTCCATGTGACGATGTACCGTTTGCATTATCCATTATGTCTTGTTGCCATTCCATGACTGGATGAAGAGATAAGACCGCCACTCATTTAATAATCAATTTAATAATCAAAGCGTCTTGGTTGTGACGGACACTATCCGTCACAAGCTGAAGACAGATAATGTTCCTCCCACAACAAGGCAAGTGAGAGGGCAAGTGGGGAGAAATAGTGTCATTTGCATATTGTGAAAGGGATACTATCCGTCTTCAGCTTGTAACGAATAGTGCTCGTCTTAAATGAGAATTTGTGTTTATTAATAGTGAAAACAAATGTGAAAACGAATCAAATCACGTGTTGCAAAGCGGAGGGTGTGCCAAAATTGAATTATTGTAATTGCCAATTTGGCATTTACTCAATTACACTTCAAGAGTTCATGGGACATCTAACGTTTCCGTCGTGGGATTTAGGC
The DNA here is from genome assembly GCA_009801015.1 of Silene noctiflora. Classification (NCBI taxonomy): domain Eukaryota; kingdom Viridiplantae; phylum Streptophyta; class Magnoliopsida; order Caryophyllales; family Caryophyllaceae; genus Silene; species Silene noctiflora. The sequence continues at coordinate 261,445 of VHZZ01000121.1, forward strand.
AATTAATTTTTTTTTTTTTGGCACATCTCCTATATAGTACTTCCTTCATTCAACTCCACACTACACATTTCTTTTTTCACGTTTGCCAACGCGGATTTTGGACGTTAAATATTTTTAGCTACGTATTTGCAAAAAATATAAAWGTTAGATATTTATAATGTACTCGTCAAGACGAATCAAACAAGATCCCACATGAATATATTTTTACTTATGTATTGAGAGAAAAATGAACTTGAAGGCTCATTTGTGAATAGTGTGCAAAATAGATAAGTGTAGTGTGGAGTTGAATGGAGGGAGTATATACTAAGAGAATAAAACTTCTCAAAACATTTATACTATATAATTAAAAGGCTACCCTAATCCATTTAATTTTATTCAACATCATCTTTTAACACATTTAATTTTATTCCACATGGGATTTGTACATTAATTAATTTCTATCATTTTTATTTATGGAATAATAATTAAATTTATACAACACAATATAGTTAAAGGGTAACTAAAGCATTGACATTTTTATACTTAATTTTAGTTATTATTTGATTATATAAAGACCATAATTAAAAAACTTAGAATAAAAAAAAAACCATTTAAAATAAAAACCGCGAAATCCCTCAAATTTTGGTAATTATAACCCTTGAAAAGCAAGCGAGGATTAAATAGGAAAACAAATAAAGGGAGGTTACAGCAGTCATAGTACGGAGTATCGTGTTATTACGCTTAATTTTCATAATTTACATCCTATTTTATCATTTGTCATGTTTCCAAATAATTCGTGTTTATACAAGTTCTCAGGTAGTATTAATCAAAAGAGGGAAACTTATGAAAGACCCGTGATTTTTTCACGGGTTTCAAAACTAGTTTCCCTTTAAAAGGAATTTGCTTAAATAATGAAATAAGACTATATTGCTTAAATAATGAAATAAGACTATATTTTAATAATCTTTTTTTATTAAGATATAATCTTTTAATTACATTCAACGTCTCTCATCCCTCTTACTACTAAGAGAATAAAAATTTTCTTAGTTTTTTCTCCAAAAAGCATCTAGCTAAATAAGGTAATAAGAAAATTTTCATTCATTGCATTATTATTATCTTTTCAATGAATATATGCTTATAATTAAACTCTAATCTTTTAATAAAATTCATAATTATGATTTTT
>VHZZ01000121.1:281152-293052 GCA_009801015.1 Silene noctiflora
ACAAAATGCACATAAGGGCACGCAAACCCGCGCGAATCGGGCCAAAATAAGAAGAAAAGAGTAAGGAAATAAGACTAATTCGGGCACTTATCACTAAGCTAGTCAATGCCTTCACACATGCGAATTATTGTTTCCCTTCATTTTTTGCCTTATATTCTCACCATTAGTTTTACCCCTATTTCCTCTTCACTCTCTCCTGTCTTCTCTTCGCACTCATGTCGCCCTTCTCTTCTATCCTCTCACTTTCCACTTAACATACTTATCACTTAACATACTTATCAACCAATAATATCCTCTGAGTCCACATCCAGGTCACTTGTCAAATGTTGATGTGGTATTCCAACAGCTTTGAAGACATCAATGACGGAGGCATATACGGGAATAAGGTTTTTGGCGTGCAATTATTTGAAGTGGGTCGAAGAGCCCATGAATAAAATGACTTGGTTGAAGATAGAAATTGCTATGAAAAAACTACGGTGGGAGTTAAATTTAGGGAAAAATCCTTAATTAGTTGATGAATGTACTCGTAATTTGAAGAGAAATTTAGGGGAAAACCCTATCTAATGATGCAGGAGATAAAAGATTGAAGAGGGGAAAAGGGCGATGAAGGAGATGAAGGAATGAAGAAAGAAGATGGAAGCATGAAAGGTTAAGAGTGTAGAAGACTTCTAAAATTAAATCCTTGTTTAAGAAATGACACGTGAGAATGTTTATAAGATGTAATCAACGCCGATTTTTTTTATTTGGTCAAACTCCGACCATTTGGTTGTGTTTTACAAAATTGTTTTATTAAAGGTACCAAAATGCCAGAATTTTTTTTAAATGTGGTATTTCACAAAAAGACTTATATCAAAGGTGATGTTAGACAAAAAACCAAGATTTAATTGTATTTACTAAATAAGGAAATTAATAATTATAATGTATTTTATTATATAACTTTTTTCATTAAAATTAATGCTTTCATCAATTATATAATTTTCACTGAATATTAAACTATAATATTGTAATTAAAATATAAATAATACTCCCTCCTATTCTATATTTTTTTCCCCTTTCATTTTTCCACAAGAAATAAGAAAGTGATTTTGGACCACACAAAACCCACTACCCCACACATCATTGAATTTGGACCACTCATATCATCCCAAAAAGGAAATAGGGAAGAAAACCCGAATAACCAGATAAGGAAATAAGGAAAAAATAAAGAATATGAGGGAATATAAAACTATAAAATATTAAATCTTTTATTGATGCTATTATTTGAGAATGATTAGATTCATTCTATGTATAAACAAAACTATAAATCGTTTTGATTACTTTCATGTAAAAAAAATAAAATTGAGAGAATTTATAAATTGAAATTATTCGTTTTGTGGTATAAAAAAAAACTTTTTTAAGAAAATACATTTCAGCACATTCTTTAATTCTCTTGGATTAATTTTCAGTTTTAATTTTTTTTTTCTCGAAACAAAATACAATAACGAGAAAAATGAACAATTACGTTAATGAGATACAACTATTATTTTGCAGTTCAATTTTTTTTTTCATATCAAAATGTAATGACATGAAATATGAAAAATTAATGAGGTGTTAATTTAGCATGATTAAGTAATACAAAAAGAAAAACTCTATAAATATTGCGCATTGCGCGGGATCTAAACTAGTTTTGTCTTTAAATGGTTATATTCAATTAAAAAATAATGATGACATTTGATCGTTTTATCTCAGAGACTCAGACAGTCTAAAGCAAGACTGATTGCTTTAATAATGAATAATGATTTTGGATAAGCAAAGTTTATATCTTTGGATGGATAGATAAGCAAATACTCTCTTAAATCCAAACCAAAAGTAATACTTGCCTTTTGATACTATTCATGATCGTAGGAAATCTTTATATCAATAATGTATATATATATATATATATATATATATATATATATATATATATTCCTGAAATCAAGGGATTTCAATGTAATTAAATAAATCTATACAAATTAATTATACTATATAGTTTTAAATCGATAACACTGTGTGATGGACCCGACCAAGGGACTTGTAAATATTATATAGTTTTGGTTGAAGTATCAATTTAGAGAATATCAAAATATGGTGATTTTCCTCAAATTACACATGCCCCACTTATGTTATTAATTAGTATCATCATATAATTATACAATTATTTAACATACACAAATATAATATAAGTAGGTTATATTTTGGAAACTATTAAAAGGTAAATAAATCAAGCTAGGTTTCCATAAGATATAATATTCTATAATTATTTCGATTTGATTTAATGTATATATATGTAATATATTTATATAAATACATAACCTCTCAAAATTGTATGACTAAATAGTAAAAATAATTATGTTAGTAGTGAAAATAATTGTACTATCATTGGATATAATATGTTAGTAATCACTCATTTGAATAGTCAAAGTAACTATATTAGCAAGGGAAATAGTGAAAGTAATAGAAGCAACAATAAGAGTAGTGAAATCATCAATATTCATGTGACAGTAGTGAAAGTAACAATAATTACGGCGGGAGTAGTGAAAGTAACCGTAGTAATAACGGAGGTAATAAAAGTAAAAATGCTAACAACAAAAGAAAGTATATATGAACAATTAGCTAACTAATTGATATTAGTAAAATATTAATAGCGAGAGTAGTGAATTTGTCTCATAATTTATCCATTGTAATTTCAAATATGACATAAAAAAATATAAGAGAGATAAATTTATGAGTTATTCAACTTTAAAGTAATTTTATTTAATTGAAAGTAAATTTTAATGGTGTATAGAGGTAGCCCGGGCGTAGCCGGGGGCACCCATACTAGTTATTCTTAATCTATAGAACAAAATATAGCTATGTGAAATCTTGTTTAATTTATCGTCACGAATGCTACCAGAATATCAAATTTTTATAATTTTTAATAAAGTGTAATTAAAGATATTTACGTTGCAACGTGTTTCGACAAATGTGATAAAACAATTGTTACCTTTAGTTTGGACTAGAGTAAGTAATGATTATGATATACTATAGAATAATGGTAGACCAAACCGAATGATTGTGGTTAAAAAAGAGTTAAAAAAATGAAGATAATATGCAATAATTGAAAGCAAAGGACTCATAACATTAGAGCGAGAAAGACAGAAATAAGATTGAGAATTTGAGTTTGAGAGAGACGCAAATAGTTTGACATTTACAAACACACACAGGAATTGTGACTCCTACACACACAGTCACAGGTTACAGCTGAAGCATAATTAAAAAGAAGCAGCAGGAAGGAAGGATGAGTGTTGCTTGAATGCTTTAATGAATGACATTGTTAACAAGGTCAGTTCAAACCCAGAAAGTTACAAACTTTATTGTTTATTGCTATAATTGATTGTTTCTTAAGCAACATCTGACTTTTTTAAATACCCTTTTGCGGTATCAGTTTCTGTGTTTGATTGTTCAAAGTTTTCATCTTTTTAGTATTTTTGTTTCCATCATCTCTGATTTGTTCTTATTAGTTGATTAAATCAGCCTAATATTCTTAGGTAGTGTTTGGGAACGGGGAATTGATTTCAATTTCTTTGTGGGTTGGTCTCTCTCATCAATCATTGTGTATGTATGGTGGTATGGGTGGGTGAAAATAGCAGGACATACTCAACTGATTGTTTTTTTTTTTTTTTGTTTATGGGTGCAAGTGTGTGCAAAGAACCCTAAAATCAACATAACAGTAAGTAAATAACCGCAATTGTCATTATTCTTGGACAGCCAAAGGCAAAGCTGTAGTATTATGCAACTAGCTCCTGCATTACTGCTCCTGCTGGCTGCTGGGACCAACTCACTTGATCCATACTATGCACCCAATTCTGAATGAATAATAAATAACTCTATCAACATCATTCCTGATATCCATTTCCCTATTTTCTTTGTGAATTCTCATCTCTTTTAATCCTTTTTTTATGTTATTACTCCCTCCGTCCCAATCATTTGCTTGCCTTCGATTAAAATACTCCTCACAAAGAATAAAAAAGTAAGCGAATGATTGGGACAAAGGGAGTATTTCTTTCTATTTCCTTATTTCTTTTATCATTTGGGTCCCCATCCATGATTTCAGTTTTCAATTATTCTTCTTCTTTAATTTTATGTAGGGTTTGGGGCGTGGGAGCGGGCGTGTGGGGACGTAAGTTATCTGTGTTATAGATATTTTCCCAACTTGGTCAGATTATTATATGCAATTTTTCCGCCTTATGTTACAATCACTTACTCTTTAAGGTCCGGAGCTTTTTTTCCTGGTGCAAATGGATTGATGAAATTATAGGAATACATAATTTTTTTTTTCCGGGGTTTAAGTATTGCCGTTGATGCATCAGATTTTTAACACACATTTCTAGTGGTGGGGGAGGGGGTTGATGGGTGTATGATGGAAGTCAAAAAGGGACAATACACCAATTGTTGGTTGAGTGAACAGGCTTTTCAATAATCATTCATTGGATTCAAGTAATTCCAATTTTCGCAACCTCGAACTGAAAATTCAGTGAAGTTCTAATTTTCCATGTTTCATCAGTAACTAATTTTTTCTTGATGAGGATGATGGGCACTGAACTAAATCAAAGCGGCTATTGTTGCTGATTATTCCTAGTGACATTAAAAGGCAATTTTGCCACAGTTTTACTGTTTAAGTTGAGACATGTGAGAGTATTTATTGCAAACTGTTGCTCCTTTTTACTCAGTACTTCTTAGCCATTGTAACCTAAAAAGAAAATTAGTAATAAGGGAATTTGGAGGACCACCAGCCTTTTGTGGGCCTCAAACTGTAAAAGCTGTCCTTGTTAGATAGGGCTATTGGTGAATTTGGTTGTAGTTAGATTTGGATATTAAAATTTTGTTGTTTGTTTATCCATCTCCCACCTATTAGCTTCTCCATTTTTGTATGCTGTTTCATCACAGGTAACAGTAAAACCCGATTTCGCTATTAGTTTTTTTGTTAAAGTGATTTATCTAATGTTGTGCAGCCTAAACTTTGATCATCTTTCATTCTGTGTCTAATATTCAGCTCAAATAAACCCTTTTTTTTTTTTTTTTTTTTTTTTTTGCGGATCTGGTCACAATCGATTTCCTTTCGTCCTTGTTCGTGGGTGTTGTCAGTTATATTTGAAGGTTATTCTTTGGTGTTCTGATTCCTCTGGGCGTGGACCGACTGCAGTTTTCCATCTTTGAATTATTAGTCGATCGTGGTCTAGTACAGTAATTCATCAGTTGGTATTGGTTATTTCAGACTAAGTACATTCGAGTGATTCCAGACAACAGCTTGGCAAGTTGGTAGTGGACCTGAACAAGAATTAATGAGTGTGGAAGAAAAAAGTGATTGCAGTATCTGGAGTAGAGAGCAAGACAAGGCATTTGAGAATGCCATCGCAACTCATACAGAGGATTCGGAGGATCGTTGGGAAAAGATAGCCGCTGATGTGGCAGGGAAGACCATAGAAGAGGTTAAGGATCATTATGAAATCCTACTTGAGGATATCAATGAGATCGAGTCCGGCCGTGTTCCCTTGCCTTCCTATAGTTCTTCTTCAGAGGGTTTAACGGGTGACAAGAAAAAGAGTCAATCTGGGAGTGCAGCTAACGAATCCAATCATGGAGGCAAGGCGTCGAAAGCAGATCAGGAGCGCCGTAAAGGCATAGCTTGGACAGAGGACGAACACAGGTAAGTTTGACTATGTCTGCTTTTGATTTTCTTTCTCTATATTGCTTGGCATAAACTCTTTTTTTATGTAGCTGTTTTTTAATTTTTAATTACACTTTAATTATTATATGCTTTCTGACCTCAGCTTAACTATAGCCTAAAAACCCTTATATAGTGTTAGATCCGCAGATCCTTCTTTGGTTTTTTGCCTTCCGAATTTGTGAATGTGTCGGGATGTAGTTAACAACTTAACATGCCCTGTACTTCTTATTGTGAGGTAGTAGTCAATAGTCATTCCAAGCAATTCTCGACACCATTTTCACTGGGTCATATGAGAAAAAGCCTTGTTGTGTTGTTAATACAAAGCTAAGGTTACAAAGTTAAGGTTGTGTATATTTGACCCATGTTTTCCCCTCCATTTGCTGGACACCTTGAGGCACTAAGAGGATGTTGTTGTGAGAATCTAAATTGTGTTGAAAGTTTAATTATGCTGTCAGCTATTCCTGTAGAGTGTGCTGGCATTTGGAGATAAGTTTTACTAAATTGTAAATCAAAATTTTTATGCTATTTGACTGATTAGAAGGTCTTCTTTTAATTAGTTCTCACAATGTGACAATTTCCTTCCCCAACGATTAAAACTTGTGCTTTACCAGGAGCCGGCCACTAGGATGTACTTGGTGGATATGATTATCCTTCTCTATCGTGTCATTGTGTGTTTCTTAATTGCCAAGAGTCTTATTACTTTGTCTTTGTACCACACGGTGCCAGTTTTGTAATTTGGAATGTAATACAAAGCTATCATTACGAGACACTTGGAATAGGCTCTCGGATTTTCTACCATGTAAGATAATATAATTACTTGGTTATTATTGATAGGTAAAAAGTATTTATAGCTCAATATAACTTGGAGAATACCCAAAACCTTAGATCTAGAATATCTATTACTCCGTATCTTTAAACATAAACAAGATCTCTTCATCACTATAATATACTCTCTAATAATAGTATATGTCTAATAATAGGCATAGGCAAGAGTTTTTGAGGCACTCTGATAATACTTTTGTTAATATCAAGTTATTAGATGCCATGTTCTAGTTGTATCCTTGTCTCTTCAACTCTTCAAGCAGTAGTAGCTATGCTAACTAGAGTTTCGTGCAATTTGTCAGTAAATAGTATTGACTATAGAGAACTTATATGTTCACCTTACATCGGAATAGGTGGAATAGATTAAGGTCTTACTGTTTTTTCAATGCTCCCTCCATTCCCTTGTTGAATACCAGGATCTTCTTTAGATTTGTTTAACGACAGCTGAATGAACAATCGCTCTAAGGCCTTTAAGTTTTTGTTTGGAAATTACCGTCACTACCTTAAAACAATTGAATATACTTTGAAAATATAAATTCACGAGGAGAATTTAGTGCAATGCATTAGTCAAGTAAAAAACACTATTTTAGTTTTTTAACTAGTGCTTTCTTGTAACTATTCATAATGGCTGAAGAAGTATACATTAAGATACGGAGCATTTCTTGCTTGCACCATATTTTTTTTCTTAATTTAAAGACCATCTGTGTCTTTAAAGAGAATCACAGTGTGATGCCTTGTTTTTATGTGTCAAGACAGTGAGTTTTAGTGTGATTTACGTCTAAAGAGTCGAGATAGATTAGCTTTCTTGTTTTTTTTCTTCTTTTTGTGCTTGTGTGATTGTTTCCTATTGCTGCTTCAGGCTTCAGCTACTGTACTCTGTACTATGGATTTATTATTGTGGTAGTTGGTGTACGCCAAATATTAACAACGAGAATTTCTATCTTCATCCGAAATTGTCTGTTCTAATCTGACCATGATAGTTATGACTTTGATATTTCTGCACATATTTGTAGAAATACAATGCACCCTTTGTCATGATTGATTTTTCTCGAAACAAATATTTTCACATTATCATTTTAAAAGGTTGTAACTATTGTATGTTGTGAGAAAATATCGGTGAAATTCAACATTGTTTGACCAACAAGGTCGAATGGTGATAATATAAATGGTGAATGGAGTACTTAGGTTGAAAAGAAGAGACCGTTGGATTATACGAGTGGTAACAAACAAACTGGAGCGGTTGTTTCTGTTGATGTTAATTAACATGGTAGATCATGATCCGAACCAGTTATTTACAAATAATCTATCACTAATTAGTTTCATTGCCGTTTAGAAACAGCATATGTTCTCCTTTTATTTCTCTCTCTGCCAGGTAATTGTACGCTTGCATAATTCTATGAGTCACACATCTGTCAATCTTCAATATTAATAAAAATAATGTGGGTCATTGCATATTGTGAGAAATTTCGGGTATATGAGTTATGAGTATATCTATTGAATCGAGGAGTTAGGAGAACGTTTGAGAGTTTCAAGGATATGGAGTACATTTGCTGTTTCATTTTAGTGAAGACTATTTTTTTTTACATTGAGATATCTATATATATCACTTGCATCGCAAACTCTTGAAAAAGCGACTGTTACATGCCGTAGCAAAAGAACCCTGGCAATGTTAAAGAGAGTATGACTTTACAGGCTTATATGACCCAGAATCCTAGATGAATTTGGTTTGGATGTGAGAATGGTGTAAAAGTAGTAAAGTACTGGTTTGATTTTCATTTACAAATCCTTCATCTTAGCTTGGGAGTTGGGATCTCTGGTTGCCTGTCAATTTTTCGGCGTTTTTGAAGTAATATTGGTGTTAATACCTTACTATGGTTGACCCACAGGTTATTTCTTCTGGGTTTGGATAAATACGGGAAAGGAGATTGGAGGAGCATATCTCGTAACTTTGTGGTAACGCGAACACCCACGCAAGTAGCGAGCCATGCGCAGAAGTACTTTGTTAGGTTAAACTCGATGAACAAAGAGAGGAGGAGATCGAGCATCCATGATATTACTAGCGTTAATGGTACAGATCTTTCGACACCTCAGGGACCAATTACAGGTCAGACGAATACAGCTCTTTCTGCGCCTTCTTCTGCCAAATCCAACAAACAGGCCTCTACAAATGCTCCAGGAGTCGGCATTTACAGTGCTCCGACCATTGGACAGCCAATGAGCAGGCCTGCCATTGGTACTCCTGTCCATCTGTCAGCTCCTCCGCACATGGTGTATGGTGCACGGGTTCCGGTTCCAGGATCTGCGAGTCCTATGTCATCCCCAATGCCGCACTCTTCCACTCATAGGTAACATAGCCAATTACTAGTAGTTCAGTCATATTTTGCGGGTTTGTCTAAAACTTAGCTAGAGCGAATCTTGTACAAAATACAATAATTTTTACTAAATGTCAGCAATAGTGAGATTCGAAATGTAAAACCTCGCCATACACGCTAGCCTGATCGGATTTGGGAGGTGAATTTAGGTTAAGCATTGTGGTTTTTGAAGGAGAAAACTTGTTTATCTATTGTGGATTTCATGTAGACGGGACCATCTCGTTGCACGTAATTATGTAGTGAACGGCGAAGGAGGAGAAAATCTGTCTCTTGGCTACAACTCAGTTTCTGCTTCATTATAGCTTTGTTTTTATTGTTGTAGTTTTGATTGCACATTTACCATAAATGAGTAAAAGTTGTCCATGAAAAAGCAAATTCGAAAAAAATGCATAGTTGGCCACACGACCAACAAACATAATTTCCATCCCAAATATCGTCGGTCCTACTCTCTTAACCAATTCCATGTGCACTAATGAGTGGGATTCCAGAAGTTAATTGTTATCTTTTGATTTTGGTATAAAAACCAAGGAATTAATTCTAGAACAGAAACGATAACAATTGACCGAGACACCCCAAAAATAAAATAAGACATGACCGGGACGGAGGGAGTATATAGTAGTTTACAACAGTGTTATTTGAAAATATAGGGGGGGAATGAGAATATCGTATACTTTACAACGGTCTTATTTGAATGTTCGTGTATGTAACTTTATAAACCTCTTCCTTTATCATGTGAGATTGTCATCCTAATTACTTCTTAGATTAAAATAAATAATTATTTCCTTTATTTTATTCATTTATTTATCTTTTATATTTTTTGCGAAAAAGAAATGAATTTGAATAGTGCTTCTTGACAAAGTGTACAAGTACAATTTAGGTAGAATTGGGCGGCATTGTTGTCGCATTTCTTTCTGCAGTATGTAGCATTGTCACATGCCTAACTACTAGCTCATCAATGTAAAGCTAGAATTATGTTTGGTAAGTGGAACATAGTATTTGTATCTGGCATTCTTTGCATCACAAGTTTGCATCAAAACATAATTAAAGTGTGTTTGTTTATTCACACCCAACTAACTCTATTATCTTGTGTTTCTGTTATCTGTCTTTAACCGTATTCACTAATTCCTTCCAATTTTGGTGACTGGACCCATGAATTAGTTAGACGATTTGGGTAATGATGCAGTCGCGTAAAAACAACTTTTCTTTGATACTGTTTCGATCCCTATATTTGTCTAGGCTATTGCAAAATATTTCACGGGATAGGAATAACACTTCTTTCTGTAAAAAGCCGAATATTTCAATGAAGAGTTAAGACACTTTTTGGACAAATGTAAGACCGTCTTAACACAAAAAAACTGTCAAATACCCGCGCATAAATGAAAAGTGTGGTCTGCCTGATGAAAACTGTCAAGTCCCAAAAACGCAAGGCCTTTCGCTCTTGTTTACAGGATTCCTGAAAGATTGATAAAAGCCAGTCAGTATGAGAGTACAAGCAAGAAGGCCTGAAAATACCTTCAGGTAGTCTTTTGTTACTACAGATAATTTTTAGTTCTTGTTTACGGGATTCCTGAATTACCAAAAGACTTTCTAAATTTCTACAGCAGACCGTTTCTAAAGTTGTAACCGAGCTTAAGATAATATTACATAAATAACTAAGGCATGATGAAGATAGTTTTCAGTCCTCAATTTGGAAATATTATTTATGAATGAAATAGTGTATAGCATGATGAGTATGAACATCAGAATCTTAAACTGCTCCATATTATAACCAGGAAGCAACACAAAGCTTACAAAGCAGTAGAGCATTGGCAAACAACAGACAGTAGCAGACCTAAACAAAATTATTTACTGGTGTCCTGCATTATTATATATAATGCAAAAAATACATCTTACGTCGATGACGTCTGCACATGTCATATTGCCATTATCATAAAAGTGGATTGCTTATAGAACTAGATCAGTTTATGATCTTATCTGGTATATACCAATATGAAATAAAGTATGAAGAAATGAAGATTATAATAAAGTTAGCACAGCTGACTCGAAAGTTTTACGGCTTAAAGATGGCACCACCACCTAACTTAACTAACATGGACATGTCATACTGTTATCAGCTCCAACTTTCTAGTATTACATTAGGCATTCAAAAAAGGAGATAAATTGAAGATAATTTCTTTTCATGTATAGGTAGGTAGTGTACCTTGGTCCCATGCCTCATGTGACATTTTCTGATCCCAAGCCCACACACATTCTGTGCCATCTCTCATTGTTGGTCACTTGGCCCCGACAAATCTTATTTAACCGAGATTGAAGAACTCCGTTGATGCTTATATCATCGTCATGGTTTTTGCTGACATAAGAAAAGAATTAGACAAACGATTTAATCAATCAATATTCAAATTTCTAACTAAAGAAAAAGGCATTCTAAATGCTATGGAATAAAATGCAGACATTATTAAGGGCATGTTCTAAGGATTCTTGTGCACGGCCTGATTCAACACGCACGTTGTCTATGGATGACCCGAAAGTGCATTGAAAATTACATTGAATGACTATATTACTCCATACTTCATAATATAGAAAATGCACATAATTTAGTGAACTAATTGACTGAATTCCATCATATACCCAGCCAAATAATCTCGTCTTGCATCCTTTAGAAAACCTCACCGAAAAACCAAATAATAGAATACAAGAAACTGATAAAAGTAATACTAAAATGGTCCATTTAGTTTATACCAATGTCTTTTAGCACTTACTTTTCCTTGTCCAGTGTTTTTATAAAGGTGCCACCTTTAACTTTCCTGTTGCCAAATAATCAAAGGAAGGGGTCAACTTACTGGCTAAAAAAATCACGTTTGGTGACCATATCATGTGTCTTAATTTTCTTTGTGCTGAGCCATGGATGAGTCAGATAACCCATGTCTGACTCATTTATGTATATTTTTAAAAGGTTTAATATTTAACAGCCAAAATCG
>VHZZ01000122.1:60009-73456 GCA_009801015.1 Silene noctiflora
GGGCCGTGTCCGGTTCACTAGCCAATTAACCCGGCCCGCCCTTGACCCGCACCGGACCCGGACGACCCGCACTATTGACCAGGCCTAATATGTATATACTATATACGGTGAACAAAGGTAGATAGAGTACCAAGTACTAGATTTATTTTTATTTTTATTTTTTTGTAGGGAGAGGAAGTATTTTAAATTTGTTGGGAGACTATATTATTCTTAGATCCGATTTGGGTTTGATAACAAGATTTGCAAGAGTTGTTCATCGGCATCTCTAGTTAAACGTTTTGAAATCGACGTTTCATGTAACTACTTTCTTACATTTCACTAAACACATTAAGAAACTTGTGAATTATAGTTGGCCAGAAGTCTAGGACTTTTAATGATTTTTCAATGGTGTACTAAGAGCGCGCATTAATGGTTATAATGTGATAAAATTACAATATACCAAGTATATTCTTATTAACTATAGTAAAAATGAGTTTATATATACTTGTATCCTAATGAGAATATCTCGTGAATCTTGACATATTTAGGTTAATTTATTTATTTATTTTTTGCATTTTTTTTTGGTGCAAGAAAGGGGTAAGTCCCGAAAAACTAATTGTTAGCTATTACACGGGGAGTAGTAATTCCAAAAATATCATCCTTAAGAATAGGACGTAACTCATTAAAAGGAACATCTAAATGGGTAACAATAGTACTAGAGTAAACTCCTCTATTAGCAAGGAAGTCCGCTGCCTTATTAGCCTCTTTGTATGTATGCTCTAACTTGACCAACCATTGAGTGTCCCTGATCAAGTCCTTACACCTCTTGACAATAAATTTCAAGTTGTTACTCACCAATTGGTTCTCATTAATAATGTCGACGCAAGGGGAATTGTCCATATGAACAATTAACTTCTTTATGCCTAGAAATTTTGCCCTTTCTAATCCAGCTTTTAAAGAAAGCACCTCGGCCTTCATAGATGTACACACTCTACAAGAAAAATAGAAAGCCGTAATAAAATTACCCCGTCTCATCACGGAAGATGCCAGCACATCCTGCTTTGGCCTGGACAAATAGGTTATTAATGTGTATCCTAATGTTAAACGTACGTTAACGGGTCAGGAGTCGGGAGTGTTGGTTGGGTTAGGTTGCGCAAATAGGAAGGGTAAAATTGAAGAAGAGAAATGATAAATGTAGATGATGATTGAGAGGGAAAGCGACAGTACAATGTCATACGGAAGGTACAAACTTAAAAGCGTCCTAATAAATTGGTTCCACACCCTCTTTCACCATTTAGGTCTTGTACCCTCTTTTTTTAATTCGTAAATTGTAGTCTCACTATAGAAATATTTTTTTTTCATTTTTTTCATTTTATTTTATATATTTGAGAGGATTGTAACAATATTGTTAATAAAAAAAATTAAACAATGTTTATTCCACACCTCTTTCACAAATAATTGATCTGTCCTAATTAAAGCGGATATTACGGTCATAAACAAGGCTCCTTAAACAATAATGTGTGATAGTATTGTGTAGTAAATGTGGAACAAAGCGTCTTGTTTATGACGGATACTACTGTTATAAGCTGAAGACGAATAATGTCTTTCTCACAATAAGGCAACTGAAGCATATTACGAGAGAGATACTATCCATTTTCAATTTGTGACGGATAATACCCGTCTTCAATGAGAATTTGTAAACGTGGAAAGTGAGTGACTTGTAGGTTGTGATGGGAAGTACAAGGGGAGAGTGGAAGCTAGAAAGCAGAAAGTAGAGAAGGAAGAAGTATAGTCAGTCGTATCTTGGATAACACATTGACAAAGCAGTAAGAATATAATGATATTTGGTGATCTGTTCAGTTGGAGAGTCGTATAAATTCAATGCGTAGACGTGATGTGATGGGTTTTTGTATTCATCATCATGCCTACTCTGCATTTAAGACGCTGCATTTTTGTATGCTGCTACGTACTACGGAGTACCAATTTATTGAACAAATACCTCTACTTGCTCCCTTCAACTCCACTCTATCAATTTTTTTTTTTACATTATTCATAAGTATGCATTCGATTTCAATTTTCTCTTAATACATACGTGAAAATATATTCATGTGGGGTCTTATTTGATTCGTCTTTACGAGTACGTTAAAAATATCTAACTTTTATAATTTTTGCAAATACTTAGCTAACGATATTTAGCGCGTAAAACACGCGTTGGCAAACGTGAAAAAGTAAAGTGGTAGAGTGGAGTTGAATGGAGGAAGTAAATTATTGTACCCAAATGGTCTCTAATATTTAATGGGAAATGGTAATGCCACAATATTTTTCTTTTGTTAATATCACGATAATATAAGTTCAAAAATTCTCATTCGTGACAGCCGATATCCGTCACAAGTTTGTGACGGGTTAAATAAAACCCACATGGAAGGATAAAGATGAGTCATTTGTGATTTTCTATGCATTCTACTTTTTGTCTTATCTACCCATGTAGGCGATATTTGGCCCGTCACAAAGTTATGACGGATGTATCCGTCACAAGTGAGACCTATTGATATAAGTTAAATTGAAAGATATGTTATTATTCACTGTCTCACAAACATGAGTAACATGTATTAGTTGTTTCGAAGTGACATTATGCCTTGCCTATTTAATGATAACACTTTCAGGAAACATACCAAGGTTCAAGTATTCGAGGTAGGTTTCTCTCTATTTCATTCTCTCAATTTCTTGTCTATTTTGGTTCTTTTGGACTAAAACGGATCTAAACTGAATTTATGAGATCTGAACTTATAAGATCTAAACTGAATTTATAGGATATGAACTGAACTTACAGGATCAGTTAAATTAATTAATTTAATTTAACTTAACTATTGTTGTTGTTATTATTATTATTATTATTATTATTATTATTATTATTATTATGCAAACTTTTATTGAGATCAAACAATTTTTTTACAAGAAATTAGTGGGTAGCAAAGAGAGAACATTGATAAGAAAATATAGTCTAAAGCACAAGGTAAGATAATAATATTTTTGCGCTTTATATAAATTGGTTTGTTCATACATTATACTACGATTATATTACGATAAAAAATAATGAGAGAAGTGATAATTTGTTTTTAAAATATAATGTATATATGTATTGAATAATTAATGTCAAATACTTTTGCATCGATTTGTAAAAATAATACTTCGTATATAAGTTTTCTGAACTGAACTTATAAGAACTTGTAGGATCTGAGCTGATCTGAACTTATAGGATCTGAACTGAACTGAACTTATAGCATCTGAAGTAAACTTAAATTAAGTGACTTTAAGTTCAAAAGAACAGAGCCTTCCTCTCACATATCTATTTAAAATTAGGGAAATGATAAATACAACCAATAGGTTGTTTTTTAAGCATTTAACACCCTTTCAAAATTGGTATTAATTTAAAAATTAGTGAATAAATTGCATGAATCAATACAATTAATGCATGTTAGTTCCTTTGTATTTATCATTTCCCTTTAAATTATAATTACTAATTCATTTTATCAACATCGAATCGTTAAAAGGAAATGGAAGGAAATAGAGAGGAGAAGAAGAAAAGAAGAAAATCTCAATTGCAAGTATTCTTAGCTTACTTGTGACGGTCACAACTATGGGTGAGCAAAACCGGATATCCGATACGGTTTTAGAAACCATTTCGGATATCCGGTTTTTTAAATCTTCTTTTTTAGTATCCTTATCCGATACGATTTTTTCGTATATACAGAAATCGTATATCCGGTTTTTCCGTATATCCGGAAAGCGTATATCCGGTATCCGGTTTCAGCTTCACTTATATAATTTAATATATATTTTTCTTTTCTACGTGTGATTGTTGGTTTTTTTAGTAACTTAAAAGTGTTTTAAAAGGTTATAAGAGTAAATAACTTATAAACTTTAATACTAATAAGGTTTAATTACCAATATATTAGTTATTTTGTGATTTATGTATATATTTTAATATTTTATTTTAGAAAAAAGGCAGTCGTATCGGATACCGTATATCCGGTTTCATATTTTGCCGATCCTTATCCGATAAGGTTTTTTAAGAACCGTATCGGATATCCGGAAATTCGTATTGGATATCCGTAAATCCGTATAATTAAATTCGTATAGCGTATCGGATACGTATAATAAAACCATGTCATATAATTTTGCTCAGCCCTAGTTGTAACATCTCACACGCTTTTCATTTTTTAACATTATTTAAAACAATACTACTATATGAGAATTTGTGAGCAACTATTATAACGAGCAAAAATTTACACTAGTACTACTCCCTTCATTCAATTCCACACTACTATTATCTATTTTGTACAATATTCACAAGCGAGTATTCAAATTTAATATTATCTCAATACGTAAATGAAATTCTATTTATGTCGGATCTTGTTTGATTTGTTTTTACGAGTATATTATAAATATCTAACTTTTATAAATTAATACGTAGCTAACGATATTTACCGCGTAAAACACGCATTGTCAAACGTGAAAAAAGAAAATGGTAGTGTGAAGTTGAATGAGGGAGTAATTAATAATTATAGTATAATACCGCTTTAAGATGTGAGATTTTTTAATTGATAAAACATTTATTTATTACTGTTATCGACAATTAAGTGTTTTTGTATATATATAAGGGTCATCTCATATGATGAATCGCTTTAAGATGTGAGATTAAAGACGTTCGCTCCTGCTGGCCAAGAAAAACTTGAAAGATTTAGTTAAAATTACCATTTTTTTTCAAACCATTACTTATTAGTTTAAACTGAAAATTTTGGCTCCCCGAGTACAAAATATGGCTCCGTGAGTCATATAATGCAAAAGAGTAATGAAAGAGGTGGGTTTGATGATTGAATCACGGGTATTATTGAATTTGAGTTCTGAAGAAAATTAATTGCATCCACCTTCTTGTATCTCTTTTGTTGCTAAAGTTGACATTTCTAGACTCACACTTTCTCCTTGTTCTATAATCCTTAGCCTCCTCATTATTCCTATTTTTACTCTTCATCACAGAATATGAACATCCCCACTTTTTTACTTTTTTACTTTTTATTAGTTTTCTTATTCAACTTTTTACCTTTTGCCAAGGACTTAATGTTCTACTTGAGTGGTTGAGAACTTGAACTCTCTCCTTTTAAGAACTTCTCGTTTGTAAGTAGAGTCAACAAGTTTGATTGAGGATAAATTATACACAAATTTTAAAATAAGACGGTCTTATCCTGTCACACTCACACGGTCCTTTTTTTTTTGTAAATAATTCAATCATTTATTTTTGTTTGGTATTAATAAAAGAGTGACTTTTATACAAATGGATCGTTTCATAGTGTGAGATCGTCTCGCGCAATAACTGTTGTATAATATACGGACCACGGAGTATAATTTTTTATAAGGAAATGAAATTAGGTGAATGTTCTTAAAACTAACCTACATAAGAAGGTTATAGATAATCTAAAATTAGCTATAAAGTAAATTACTCGATAGTGTTGTAAACTTGTTGTAGTCTTACGAAAACAATGAGAATAAATTTACTTCATTTACGAGAGGACTTCGATTCTACTATCAATCATTACGTACTTAAAAAAAGAAATTATACAAATAATATGGAGCGAGTCTTGTTAGAGAAGTTGTTAGGATATAAGCCATGATAATGATCATGTATACTTGAATATTAATCAAATTACGAATGACATGTTTTCAAGTATCTCAATCATATTTCATGACTCGAATTACACGAAATACCTTGTAGGATAAGACGATTGAAGTCTTTTAATCTAGGCAAAGATCAAGACAAATGCTCCTTTGAGCTATGTAATGTCCTTTGTTTTTCCATATTCTGATTTTTTCTTGATTATAATTCTTTATCAAAATAATATACTTCCGTATATGAATTATCGTATACTCTATCCTTGCAATTCGCCTCAAGCAAGGTCTTGTACAACATACTCGTTACTCAAGATGTTTCTCCACCAGCAGAACATGTAGTCACACTGTAAGTAATATTTGAGAGCTTTTGAAAAATAATGTACGATGAAATGTCGGTATTATATGACTGAACATTGTAAATTTGTAATGCTTCTAACTTAAGAATACTACATTGTCTATAACAGCAACCCGGCTACAAATGTCAAAATGGGTCGAACAACAAATATCCATCAAATTATGAAATACTCCACCTCTCGTATCCATTTTCAATCCTTATGTTGAGTCACCTATGAATCTCCGTGATGAATGCAATATGCGAATGAACTCAAATCCAAAGCTTCAGCCATCCATAAAAATGAAGATGAAGATGCAGGTACATCAATTCATTCAGTCATGAAGCAGTCCATCTTGACATCGGTTACATCAAGTTGTAGAATCTCTGCCCTACAACCTAGTATTGAACCCAGGCTGCACCGGACGTAAAAGAAATTCACTCGTACACATCATAAAAGTAGTGCAAACATAGAAAGAGGTATACATGCAACTACGCTCACAAGGTGTGAAGGATCAGTCCTGCCTGTGGCATCAGCATACAAGGGGTTTGGCTATACCATAAAGTTGTGTAATTCAGGATTCAGATCCATTTCCGAAGAGTTGACCTTGATTTTTTTTTTTTTTTTAAAATGACTGTCTTTAACCTACGAGGACAGTAACATTCCACAAGTTCGTCATCAATTCAAAGAACAATGCTAATTTGCCAAAAGAAAATGATTAATATGTACTCTGTACCAGTTTTAGACTTTTGTTTTGAGTTTTAAGCTCCCAGAATGTATTTATACAAGTGCCCTAAACATAATTTTGTCTGGCTCTCCAATATACCCCTCATAATCTGAGAAATGTGGGGGCTTAAAATTCCTTGATGAGTTAAGTACAAAATACCTTGGTTGAGTGCGTCCCAGATCCCCGTGCACAAATTCTTTGATGTATGTTCCAGCCTAGATTGAAACAATATGCCAATGTATCAAAATGACAGTCTGGGAAGTAGATAGATTTATAGGTAGTGAGAGAGAACGATAAAGAGAGATATAGACAAAGTTACAAACACCAACGAAAGGTTTTGTGACTTGTGGGTACAGAGGGGGAGTTTTTGGCCATTACACACACCTGGGTACAGAGATGCAGGAGAAAGTATTGGCTACTTCCAGAAATCTTCTCAATGTTCATCCTGCTCGATATTAGATAACATAATAGACGTCATTTTCAGCAAGAGGAAAAAAATTCTAGTATCGGGTAAAATTGAGGAAAAAAACATTATAAAGGAGGTCTCACCAGTGGATTATCTTTTCACGTTCTAGAGGACTTCGGCGGTGAAGCACTCTCACTGGTGTCCTCTGCAGTACTTGCTGAAGCAATAAGAAAACAATTTATCAGACGCAAAGTCGCAAAATTATCATCAAGAATACAGAAATTAATGAGTAGCAGCAGGTACATAAATAACGTGAGATTTAGTGAACATATATAGCCATAGGATGATTATCAAACATCAAAACTACCAACTAATCACGGGTATCATACTCAAGATATTTTTCTATAGTAGAATATTCCAGATTTAATCCAGAGGCTGACAAGTGCCAACAACTAAATCAAAGATCAATCTCCAAGAAAAAACACTCCACCCAAAGAAAGCTGATAAGAAGGGTAAATGTCTAAGGTAAGGGCAACCCAAGCGAGCGACGGCAGTCCTCATCCGTAAACTGCAGGTGAAATTCCTGGTAAATTTCAGAATTTCAACTGTGCTCGTTCAGTTGCTGAGTAAAGGTATGGAGGTTTTGGGACATGCAAGCCCTCTTACCAGCAAAGCTCAGGTCACTAAAGGAGTAAAGGGCTCTACTTTCTCTTGCAGGAAGTCGTATTTCTCCTTAATATCACTCTCTTAGTGGAGGCATACTTCATAAATTCTTTCTAAATTTGCTATACTGAACATGATCTCAAAGAGCCTATTACCCAGATGGTGAATCAAAATAATTAAAATAGTAAACAGAAAGAATGGTGTGATTCCTATAAGCTAAACCCACCAAATCCTTTAACGAAGATACAGTCTCCAAGTCTTTTTCCTCTAGTTCGCGAGAAATCCACACTAGGGCAGCATACTCCTTCTGCATAACATTCAAAAGTTTTAACATAAGTTTGTTAGTCATACATACCAATTGAATCCACTACATTAATAAAAGGATAATCAAGAATTGCGCCAATAGCTACCTGCTTTTCTGCTTCACCTTCACGCATCAGCGTCCACCCTTGATCATTGACAACTTTGAGATTTTTCACTTTCACCTATACAATCCATAGGTTTATGACAAGACAGAAACTAAACATTATTCAAACAATCAGACAGCTAAAAGAAAAGGCTAACTGAAAAAGACTGAGAGGGTTAAGAACGCGGAATGCTATATTTTACCAATTTGCTTTCTGAGTTATTGATTTTGAATTCCATCTCTCTCAATGATGCTTGTGATGGGTCAACCTTAGGATTTTGGATCTCAAGTAAGAATGGGCGTCCAGAACCTAACATTCGGACCTGAAATTTGCAGCTCCAAATAAATATAATCATATCCATCAGATTTACTAAACTTCAATAACTCACATAATCAGTACATCTATATCTTCTCTACCAGCAGCATGGAACTTGCAGTTATCACCCCTACACATTGGAAGAACACTATTTGCCAAGATCTCCTACACAATTGAGAAAAATCCACCCCGTCAATATCAGCTAAATCACCCTTTAAACTCACAAACATACATCAGAGTATCAGAGGTTAGCAATACCTCAACAGATGCTTCTCCCATTCTTTCATCATCGATAATCCAACGTGTCTGACTCACATTCCTTGATAACTGCGTCACATTGGACATCACATTAAACACCAAGATCTGATGAAGACAAGGCCAGGAGTTTACGCACTAGTGGCAGATATTGCTCAGTTCTCCTATCTCAGTTAATTGCCAAGGCAAAGTGTATTAAAGAGTAAGGCCAGGCAAATACTGAATACAGAAGCATGCGCCTGATTAAACCCAGAATTGTATTGGTGGTATACTGGTATGGGTAAAATATAGATAGATTGTACAATTACGTGCAAGTTATAACAGTGATAGAGTAACTAAGGGTTCAAGTCAGCAAGGCAAAAATTGTTAACTTTACTGCTTGTTTTTTCTTAAAAATGCCCCTCCCCTGTTTTGTTCAAAGAAAGAAATGTTACAAAATGGTATAAATGTCACGATGATAAGTTGTATAAACAGATTGCTATACGATGGTATAAACGGATAGTTTGAAAATGGTATAAATGGATCGTTTCACTCTTTAAATTTCAATAAATGTCAACATAAGTTTGTAAAATTATGAAATTTGACTGGTGAAAGCAGCATTTTTCACTATAGAACTACTGTACAAGTTTTATAATCTTACAAAGTTGTAATATTGTCCCTCTGTATAGAAATTATTCCAGAATAAATTGGCAACAGTTAGGATATAAAAATCAAACCAACACCATGGAAAAGCGGAAACACCATATAAAATCAAAAGGAAGTAGAAAGTATGAAGTACATAATTTCATTGTGTATGTCATTTCTATAGTGGAAAGGTTGTGTGCAGTGGTAGATTCTGCATTGTTGGGAAAGACCCCGACCCATGATTCAGGCAATCTCTGGAGCCAACTTGAAAATCCAAGTAGCATTTGAAAATCAAAAGAAAAAGTTGAGGATGGAAAAGCAACTGATGCAAAATGGTTGAGTAGAACGTCGCATTCAATGGTTGGAACAAACAAAAGTTTTTTTGATCAGTAGTTTAGTATTACCTTCAAGTATCTGCCACCGATAAAGATGGGTGTTCTATGAAGTTGTATCGTCAAGCAGCATGCGGAAACCTAGAATTATAGAAATTGGTAAAAATCCAAGAACACGTGCCCCCAACAGGGTCAAATGTAATCATATAGTTCCTATAATCGTGACTTATTGCAGAGAGAACAAAAAAGGTACAAATCAATCACCTTCCCATTTGTGAGAGAATTTTCATCCTTGAAATTGTCACCAATATCAGAGCCATTGCTGATACCTGCATTTGGAAGATAGAAACCATCGGCTTTTGATGTCAAAAAAACATGTACGAACTATAGGACTGATTCATTCTTTATCTGAAAGCCAAAAGGCAGATAAACAGGAAGCTGATTTTGAAGGAACAAACACTAGTTTTCAGAAAATACAACTGACTTCCGCTGAAATTATGTCTGTTGGTCATTTGTCAATGGAAAGAAAGATTTCCAGTTCCAATGGAGTTGGTGAGTTATCATTCTTTGGTTTATAGTCAAGAATTCAAGATGATGGGACATCTTACTTGCATGCCTCATTTGTGTCTGTACTCTTCAATTCTCAGCATATATCCATTCACATACATTTAGTTCTCTTTGAACTTGTTGGAAAAAAAATTATCAACCTTTTTTCCCCTTTTTACCCAGTGGGACTTGTGGATGAAGAAATTTACAAGCAAATCAGCAACACCCTTGACTCCAAGCAAATATATGACGTTAAAGGAAACAATTTCCCTTCGGATAGACACATCCAGTATAAGCAAAACTGTAGTATTCAACTGATAATAAAAGGCGCATGATGTCCTGAACTGCTAGTATTCAAACCACATAGGTAGCTACCAGTCTAGGCTAATGAACTTGTCAAAGAAGTGCAAAAGCAACAGACAATAAAATGTAGTCATGCCTGTTTTTTGTTTCTTGTACGCCTGCTTGCTCTCCCTTTCATTTACAGTCTTCGTTGGGTAGTCAGAAGAAGTGTAAGTTAACCGAACACGGAAGGAGCTCGTACCAGATTTGATACCCTGCAAAATAATACGGCTAAATAAACTGCAATCTCGTGATTGAGAAATGTTGTTGCAAACACACAAGTCAGCCAAAAACAAGTTTGAACTTTGGAAAGGTAAGAATAATGTTTCCACATACACTATAGTACTATCATGACAGAATAGACCGAATCCCTGTCCAATTTTCTTTACGTTTTCTTTATTCAGGTTTCTCAATCATTTCTTTACGTTTCCCCTTAAGTATGTGAAAGTTACCTTTTCTCTTCATGCGCAACTGTGCAAGTTGCTTTTTCTCCGTTTCTATTTGTTAAGCATAACCTCTCTCTATTTATATGTCATTGTGCCAAAAACAAACGTAAAATTGATCGAGTCGGAGGGAATACTTACTAACAGTGTCTCGAGGGGCTGTGTGATAGATATTTTTAGGGCATCCTTCACTGAAAGGGCTTCTGATTGAAGCACGTCTTGAAACCAAATTTCTGAACCATACTTCTCTTTTATAAATAACCTACACATTGATTGATAAAGCAAGCATAAACAACATAATTCTGATGATTCCTTATGAAATAGCAAATTTAAGTGAGTACAAGATAAGAAATGCGATGTCCAATTTCAAACAAACAATTTACAGGGGTGCAAACAGAAAAGCTCAAGATATGTGGGAAGAAACAAGAAAAAAAAACGGTGCATCAATTCCATAAACCGTCAAGCGTGCACAGGAAAGAGCTACCAGCCTATAATGAATACTGGCTGTCAACAAGGACAACTAACCTTTTAGCATTGTCTTTCTCCACAATAATAGGAGGAATAGACACTTCAAGAGTAAAATCATCAATTTGATGGCCTTCTTGCCTCGCAAGTTCCGCTATCAATACAGCTAAGTCATTGGCACAATCCTTCTTGACTAGGGATTGTTTCTCATCAGCATAAATAAACTGGAGGATACCAAAACAGACACTACAATAACCATCCTTCTTATCTGATTCCCCCGACAAAGAAACGTCAGAACTGAGCTGATCGCCAACAACTGCAGAGAACAAACTAAAGATGCTCGACGAGTTGCAGTAACTTGGACCATATTTCCCCAATAGTCGTAGTACACACTGAGGGCATACCTGGTATTAACACATTACATAATTTACGAGTATTAACTTCACATAATTATCTTATAATATTACATAAAAGAATAGTATTGAGCGTCTGGATGTGATCATTGCACTTCGTAATAAAGATCAAATTCGATAAGGTTGCTTTTCACATAATAGAGAGACATAATGTATTCCAATGAGTGCATATTCCAATTTCCAAAGCCGAGATTAATCACATCAAATATATTACAAAAACATCTGACACACCATAACCGCGTTCGTGACTTTCCATACATAAGACCAGTAAAATATTGACGACTTCATCGACAGCTTCATAGTTCGTACATAGTGTAAATTGCATTACAGTGAACTCTTGAAGGCAGGCCAAGATAATTACATTGCCGAGATTGTATAATTAATGCAAACGAGCGAATTAAATGACAAATAACACGAACATCTGCATTCAACAAGAATTCACAAGACAATCCTGATCGCCAAAATTACTCTTTTAACATCATTATCATAAAAACAAGCAAAACATGAATCTTCCACTGGAATTTGTAACAAAAACAACACAAACTAACGATATTCAATCGATAAAGAAACGAACAATAATCAGACTGTTTGTAATGTTACTGATAACCTAATTACAAAATTAGCAGCGCAAATTCAAAAAAACAATATGCAAAATGCAAGATAAAATAAAATAAATTAACGGAAAATATGTTACTAACCTCTAAGGATAATAAGTCCTTAACTACTGCAGGCGGTAGGGAGCGAACGACGTCGTCAAGGAGGCGGAGCTCTTCGTCAGCGGAGGATAACGAGTTTTCCGGCGAATGATTTGCGACGGAAATAGATGCTTCGTCGTCTATCGCGGCCATTGTTTAATGATGAAGGTGTGAAGGGAAGCTTCAGTTGGATCTGCAATGGCGGCACAGGTTTAAGTCGAAACGAAGAACACAGGGAAGTGAGGAACTGCAAAACTGAGACAGAAAGAACAAAGAGAAACTAACTCGAGTTTGACCCGTAAACCCGACCTGTATCTGATCGAGTTGGGTTTTTTTTTTTTCTTTTTTTTTTTGGAGGAGATCTCGTTGGATTCTGGTTCGGCCGTTTGGGGATTGTGTGAGTACCAATGTAATTGGGTCATTATTCTCTTAGCCCAAACCCGACCTAATTACAGACGGATAATCTCTGCCTAACCCAACTCTTATAATGGTTACAAGTTGTAAACCCGTGCAGAAAATGCACGGGTCTTAATAATAAGCTTTATCGTCAAGTTCGTTGTTTGAAAAAAAAATTAGTTGTATTTTTTATATTGTAATTTTATATGTCAATTTAAAATTTATAATCATCTACTAGTATAGATCCCGTATTACAGTACGGTATTTATAGAGGATTTAGAGCTGATCAAATGGCCCAGACCCGCAAGCCCGACCCGGCCCAGCCTGATTTTTTCTCGGGCTTGAGCCTCAATTTTAGGCCCAAAAAGCCCACGGCCCGAAGCCCATGGGCCAACTCATAATATTGGGTCGGGTTTGGGCCTACCTTAAGGCCCGAATTT
>VHZZ01000122.1:82891-101283 GCA_009801015.1 Silene noctiflora
GGAACATTCTTCCAAAGGTGGAAAATGAAAAGAAGCTTTGAATATCACCTTAAATGTGTTTGAAATCAGTCACAAGGCTCAAGGGAAAGTCACATGAGGGCTCTTGTGAAAAAAATGACTTTGGAAAGAAATAGGTTCTTCTTTCCAAAAGATGATAAATTTTTTTTTGCCATTTTGAGAAAAAGACTTTTACACGATGCTAATGGAATATTTTTTTTCTTAAAACCACCTTTCTTTAATTTCAAAACATTCAGAAATGTAAACTACTTAGAGTAAAATTTAAGATTTGAAAGATTAAATATTTTGAATTTCAAGACTTCAAAGTTCATCAAGAGACACGGGTAAGAGTAACAGTCTTGTAGACTGTTGCTTTGAACAACACTCTTACAGACCGTTACACTGACTGTTACTTAGGATTGCATTTTCTTACCCTTACATTAATGACTCTAAATACAACAACTCTTGGGCAGCTTTGATCAACAAATCTTGAACATTGAACACAAGCTTTGGGGAGTCCTGAAATGAACACTTAGAAACACAATTAGGGTAGACATGTCATTCTCAATCAAATGGGTCCTAACATGTATACCTGAACAACCTTAGCCTATCGAGATGAGATTTGCTTGTATTACTCAAATTACACTCTTAAACGTCGGAGAGTAACCCAACCTCTTAAGACACTTACCTCCTCCCTCAAAACCTATCAACCCTCACCCCCGTAAAAAAATACTTCACTCTATAAAATAATGTCCCATCTGTAAAGAATAAGGTAAAAATATGTAGGAAAATTTTTTTATTGTTGTTTATGAAATAACTTTCAATACTCATTTAAAATACATGTCCTCCACACAATTATTACAATTCGACATTTTTTGGATTTATCTAAAGTATAATATATTTGACATTTGTCTTATTTCCTTTTTACTTAATTAAAGAAAAATCTCATTTCCTTCGCATTGTTAAGTACGAAAGTGTAGAACGTTAAATACTTAAGTACTTTCATTTATTAAAACGGGGGTATTCATTTTAAGTTTAAGAAAGGTCAAGTAATATGGAAAAGATAAAAATATAATGCACAAGGGAAAATAACAGAATGTAACAGATTTGTCTTATATCCCTAGGTCGGACGATTTTTGACCCATTTTAATGTTAAGACGAACACAAACCGAGTTAGTTCTTTCTTTCACTTTTACATTTTCATTTTTAATAGAAACGTTGAATAAAGTTAATAACCTTAAATAGTAAGTATATAAATATCAAAAAATAATGTTCTAAGTCTAATATAAAAATTGTAAATAATCAATTATTTTCTAACTCATTTCTCATTTTCATTTTTAATAGAAGCATTGAGTTAAAGTTAATAAACTTAAACAGTAAGTATACAAATCTTAAAAATAATAATGTTCTAAATCTAATAGGAAAATTGTAAATAATCAATTATTTTCTAATTCTAATATAAAAATTGTAAATAATTTATTATTTTCTTATTTTCTAATTCTAATAGAAAAATTATATATAAATTATTATTTATAAATATAATGTTTTGTAAAAGTTGGAAACTATAACGTACTTAGAAAAAAGTTTCTTTTAGCTATATACATTGATTGTTACATTAAAGTCGCTTTATAAAATAAAGTACACTAGTTCCTAGAAGATACGATTGGGGTTGTCTTTCTCAGCATCGAAGCATTCCAGAGAAAATGACTATTCAATCGGCAGATACTCCTTCCAATATTCTGAAATTATACTATTTGAATAAAATATTCCTCACATATTTACCAAGAACGATATAATTTCAGTGGATAAGATGAAGTTTTTCTCTTTTTTTGGCGACGAGGGAATCCTCAACCGCTAGCTTTAGTGTAAACTGGACAAACCCTCGGGTATATGACAAGGACTGAATGATAAGTGGTTATTGGGCTGGGGTTGCCACTTTTTGGTCTACAAAAGTGCTACGGACTTCACGTAATTCAATCTTTGGAAAGTTTTACGTTTACTCGGCCGGATTAGGCGACATTTTCGGTCCACTTTAAATTTTGGAATGGTGAAGTTTGAGAACCTTTAATGATCAAGGATGTTTAGAACATCAGGGTAAGGTGCACTGTATGTGTTACTCCCTAAAATTGCGCCTTGCTTGTCCACCGGATGCAAGTTAACATTGTGATCAACTAAGGCACTAACTAAGCCAACTATATAACCAACAAAACTAGATGCAAAGAACCTTTCATGAATTGTCGACTTTAGGTCGCTAGACCGATAGACAACTAATACTGACCAATATGTATCCGAACCTAGCCCAAATATCATAATCAATGCAATCACCATTAGACCGAACCTGAGATTCATACGCATAACTCTTAAATAACCTCAAGAAAGTTACATAGTGAATTAGCCACCTTAAACCGAACCTAATTTCTCATGTATTCCTTATTTCCTCATTTAAACATTAGGTTAAGGATAAGTCTCGCTCTGGCAAATGATCAAGTCTAGAACCGAGTCATACTACGAGTCATCATGGTCATAAACTCGTCCATACTAATGAACCCATCACCATCTGTATCAACTGCAACCACCATGCGCCTGCAATCACCAAGACTACACCTTTCTCCTAGCTTCTTCAACGTCTCATGCAGTTCCTCTGCACTTATCTTCCCGTCCTTGTCCATATCGAATGTCCTAAACGCGTTCCTTATGTCCATTGCCCTCACCCCGCCTCCATTGTTGTGCAGAGCCATAAATTCCTTGAAGTCAATGTACCCATCGTTGTTCGAATCAGCAACTCGAAATATCTTTACTGTTAGGACAACATACAATTATTTCAGAACATAGTTAAGAATTAGATTGTGATATTAATAGGAATTCCAGTTTGATTGTACTAATCTACATCAGATGTCAGCTAACTTTAACTGGTAAAGTCATGAGGGCCGGTACTCATGACCCAGGTTCAAACCCCGTCTTTACACAAAAAAAGAAAAAGAAAAATGTACTAATCTACAAGTAGTTTTTTTGACATTACCTACTTCAAGCATGGTACTTCCTGTCTTTCCCATAGCGCGATGAATGGCCTTATATTCCTCTTGTGAAATCTTTCCATCCTTGTTTTTGTCAAATCTATCGAAAACCTGTTTCATTTCATCTGGGGTTGGCTGAAAAACTGGTACGGAACTAGAATATTGCTTGTTACTAAAGGAAAATAACCGCTTTGTGTTCGTTGAAAACATGTTTTTTGACAGGCCATAATGGAAATCAAGAAAGCGTACGCTCGTCATGAGCTCCGAATTGAATGGTGGGCGATTATGGTTTGGAGTTGAATTTATGTAGGAAAGTAATGGCCAAGAAGACACTTTATAACAATTCTGCAGAATAATATTTCGATGCTAAAGTAAGGAGATAAGGACTAAAATACAGGCACCCCATGAATGCACAAAAGTTGATATTCCTTGCTTACTTTTATTCCTTAAGAAGTTGAAAGTTACAGGAGATCAGGAATATCAAATTGACAAAGATAAGAAAAATTGTTCCTTGAAAAAAGGTGGAAGAAAAGAACAATTTTTCCCTGTATAGTGCAAGAAATTATTCTGTTATGATATTCGAAAATTGGTGGTTCAAATGACTTGTTATAGAGCCACGAAAAGTAAGCTTTAAGACGGATATACCCGTCTTAAATAAGAATTTGTGCAAAAAGAAAATAAACTTTGATTGTTTCTAATACACAAATTCAGCTGACCAAGCAAGCAATCATCCCGAGCTCGAGACCTTAGGAATACAACAACAGCTACCCCATGTTATTCGAGGATTCAAGTTGAACAAGAAGATGCATATTTCAAGGGGAAACAAAGATAAATATTATTTTGGAAAGAATACGACAACCTTGAGAGGAGGTCATTGCAAATGTACTACTAATGATACAAGCTTACGCTGGGTTTAGAGCGTCGTGATACATATTCTTTATAGAACTACAAAGATAAGTATATATAATTATATAAGTTCTAAGAAGAGAAATATTACGAGTATTAGAGATGTAAAGAATACGACCTTGAGAGGAGGTCGTTGAAAATGTAATACTACTAATGCAAGCTAACGAATATAATCTGCAACTCAAGTGAAAGCAAAAGATTTGCTTTCTCTTGGCTCAGTCTCAACAGTTGTATAAGTTACCAGCATGACTAGTCACTAAACCAAAGGACGGGTGCGTCTGCCAGCTGCTCTTCCACAAGTAAGAGCATTCTTAGGAATCGGGTACTCATCCCTTAGGGATGTCGATGGTGTGTAGACGCGGAGGTAAAATTGTTGTCCTAGGTATTGTCGAGCCCAGAATTCAGTCCTCAGGTTCCACATTCCGACATTGTCTAGTGCTACCCATATTGCTGTCCATGAGTTTGGATACACCTACAGTTTACAAAATAATCAGTATTTTACTTCTCTATTATGATCAACAGTGAAGCAGAGCAAGAAATTTGCCATTTCTGTACAGATTATAAAGTTACCTGTGTGGTACTTCGGAAAACAGCATCGCGCAGATTATACTGGCTTCTACTAGCTTCTGACCATGTTCCGCCATCCATCCTGTATTGCAGCAGGTAATTTATGGTCAGCCAGGGTTTGTTTTCTATTTGATCACTAATTTCTTCGTACATATGTAAAATGCAATCAGTGGCGAAGAATGTAAAATGGGTCTATTTATTGAAGCAAACTATTTTCAGATTACCTATATTGTGAAAAAATAATAGTTAAATATAACATATCGTTAAGCCAAAAAATGTCGGATAGAACAATACCGTGTTAAAAGAATGGAGTGATAGTAAAAAAAAAAATGCAAGAAATGTAATCGATACACTTACCCAACAACAAAGAAGCTGTAACCATCCAAATGATAGCTCTGAACAATGTCTTCAGGGTTCTCAAAGACAATCTCAACAAATGACCTGTAGTCTGCACCCATAACAGCTGTGTCTTGGTAGATTCCTCCTCCATATGGAGTGCTAGAGATACTCCCTACGCGGAAAACTCCTCCGATATTAAAATAGTCTGCGAGCTTGAGAGGAGTATCAGCAGGGATAAACGAGACGCTGTTGATGGCATATCTTTGCTTGCCATTAACTTGTCCAGGGGAATTTTGTAGCCTAATGGTCTTGGTTGTGTTGATCATTCCATAATGGTATGACCCTTGTGGGTTGGGCCTCGGTCCACTGGCTGTAAGATTGGTCCTGATAGCACGGGCCTGGTTGAGGGACCAGTCAATTTGGATCGTTGGTCCACCAGGGATTGGGCCGGAGGCTGAGCCAGCAGAGTTTGCATATCGAAGGATACCGGTTGTGGTGAGAACGGGGTTAGTAAAACGGGATGAGACCACAACGTAGAAGTCTTGACTAGGCTGGTCAGCTGTCACAAGCACTGAGTAGGACTGGCCCACGTGGACATCGAGTGAGGAGAAAGTGGTTTGGAGGGTGTGGGTCCCTTCAACTTCCACTAACTTCATCTTGTGACCTTGTATCCGAAAGTTCAGAGAGTTCTGCAGTCCAACATTGGAGATCCTAAACCTGTATGTCTTCCCTGTTTTAGCAAAAATTCATATTTTAGCATATGGTATGATGAATTGTTTAATTGTCTCCTCTATGTATGCATAACATGAAGAAACTTTTTACACTTTGGAAAAACGGACCTTGTTGTACGTTGAAAGTAGCGCCACTTCCACGTCCATTAATTAGGATACCATCTGGAGATGGTAGCTTATGTCCGTTATCAAGGATTTGTTGCAAATCCTGCAAATCACCAAAGAAGTCGTTAATATCTTGTGAGATGGTCTCAGAGATGCCATTAATATCGGTTAGATTAAATGCATCAATAGGTGACTATGTGAGACCATCTCTTTTACATTTTCTGATAAAGAAACTCATCAACACCTACGGTCCTACGGATATCTACTATAGCCTTAAGACAAATGCAATGAGTGTTAGCGCCCGTACTCGCATATGTAGGAGCTACAGCAAACTACACTCATTTATTGTTATTGTAAATGGAGCCATAAGAGCTCTTTTGATGCAGAAGTGGTATCAAACTCAGGTCATGAGTACCGCTAGTTAAAAGACTTTGCCATAATGCCATCAGTTAGCAGTTTATCCACGTAGGAGCTATATCAACCTAAACTTGTCTTTGCATTATAATGACTTATATATAAAAAATGGTCGCACAAAATTACCGTGTGATTAGATCTGTACCAATCACCAATGAGTACAGTGTAGTCCTCGGCAGGCTGAGGGAATGGGACAGGAATGAGAGGCCGACTTAGGATCCTAATACCTCCGAACCCACCAGCAGCCTTGTGGAATGCGAGAGATGGGAAGTAGTAGAAGCTACCGATCTGATCTTTAACTTGTAGAATGTAAGTGAAGTTCTTCCCTGGAGGAATAGGGCAAGTTGTTCCATATACACCATCTTCGAATGAGTTTCTTCTGTTCTGCACTCCATTCCTAAGATATGCACCAAACAAAGTACCAATTTAGCTATGAATGTCCATTTTAAAAATATATGCTCATCTGAGCACATATCATCAACACTTCAAGTCAGTGACCCCAAATCATTTTGGGATTAAGGCTCTGATGTTGTTGGTGTTTGTTTAAACTAACAGCATATGAAGTAAAAAAAATCTTTCTTAATTAAAACATTAAATGGTTTTATACTGGCATAAGAGCAAAAAAGTCAATAACTAAGGGTTGTCACAGAGAATTCCCTGATTAAGTGGTTCTCAATAACCAAGGGGTGTCACAGAAAAACTGTCAATGGTCGGAGAGGATGATCAGCCACACTGGGACTGAGACACGGCCCAGACTCCTACGGGAGGCAGCAGTGAGGAATTTTCCGCAATGGGCGAAAGCCTAATGGAGCAATGCCAGGTGGAGATAGGTTGTGAACGGATCAAAACTAACTAAGATAACTAAATGACTACTCAAACAAGAAACTAGCAGAATCCAAATAAAGAAAAGAAGATAACAATTCATGCAGTACTCTATACTATAAAAACAAAATAAAAGTATAATGAGTGATGGCCAACAGTACAGCAATTAGTGCCTAACATTACTAGTTTAGCATAAGGTTCCATATCACGCTTTTAATTAAAAGATAGCAATTAATAACGGAATCCGGGACCATAACTCTAATATGGGTCACAGTGTCACACTCACACCACTATTATGTCTAATAGATCGCTACCGGTCTTCCCCCCTTTTCATTGAAAGGCAAAATATTCCAATAATTTAGACCATCCTGCCATCATAACTGAAATTGTGATTGAAATAGGTATGGTGAAAAATAAATATGTCCATAATTCATCTATGAATTTAATTCGACGTTTGGACTCAAAATCAAGTATCGCAAAGTTATATCATGTTCCAGTGGCTTAACTTGATTGTTGAATACACGTATAAGAATATTACAAAGGCAAAGTAACACAAGTTGAGAATGTCATGACTCACGATAATATTAACTTGATCGTGACTCATTTGACACGAAAAAAAACTCAAACAAGAGACTATTGCACAGTTGGAAACGAATCTATGGTTGAGGGTAAGGATGTCATTGTTCAGGACATTGTAAACAAGACATTTTTTTTTTTTTTACATTTTGTTAATTTTAATATAGAAAAAAATATATTAGTAACTAATAGATTTCGTGTATAGGATTATTATACAAAAAAGTTTAAATCCGTCACCGTGTAAAATGACACTACTTTATTACATATAGCGATCGTGATTAAGTATAATCTTTTGTTAATCCTTTATTCCTTACCCTAATTACATGTTTGAGCTGCAGTTTCACTGTTAAAAGTTCAATGTAGACAGACAGCTGAAAAGCAGATTAAAGAACAAATTGTGGTGGAGAATCTACTGATCATAACAGCTGATAAAAGTTGTCATTAAATTCAAAAAAAAGCACGAGAAGCTAAAATATTTGGATCCAAAACCCAGATCTCAAAAATAAAATTCAGCACTGAATACTTTATATTTTTATGTTTAAAGTTTGTACTTACTAATCATAGTAATTAGCAGTTTAGCACTATGTAATGTGTACAAAATCAAGTGTAAAACCGTAAACGACAATCAATTAAAAATCAATAAATTCCTAAACAAATACATTTTTTAACAGACTAAAAACAAATCCTCCTGTTTTTATTAGTTGGATCAATGTATTTATGTATATGGTCACTAACTCGATACATGACAGTGTTTTATATTAATAACTTCAAATTTTAAAAGACGTATTTTAAGTCGTAGAGTACATTTCAATGCGACATTATAATCAACCTCGGATTTAGGAAATCCAATAAATTAGTACTAAAATCTAAATAAAGACGGAAAAGAGAAGATCGGTAGCAAAACTCATTAACCAAACAACAAACTCTCTTTGTCTGACGCTATTTACAGCTCAAAAACAGGCCACAAATTCACACACATATCTATTAAATCATTTTTTAAACAAGAAACTCTCTTTGTCTCACACTATAATTTTTTACTTATTTATACCTGTATTGGCAGCAGCAGTAAACTAGTAAAGTAACCAATCAAGTAAATGGGTAACTAAGAAATTTACCAGGAGAGAAGGAAAGGAACATCAAGACTGTTGTGAACATTGATTATAAGATTATCATTAGTTACTGAGTGAATATCCGGTCCTGGAAATTGTCCATTAATCAATATACCCTGCACATTAACAAAAAAAATAAAAATAACCGACTTAGATAAAATTATTACAAAATCGATTCTCATATAAGACGGTCTCAACACGACACGATCTCGTTATAAAATTGAGACCAACACATTTAACTAATATAACTAATTTAGTTATGACTTTATTGTCTTTACAGGATAAAATCCTAAATGAGTGTACTACACTTGCATAAACTTTTGGCTGAGACAGTTAAACATCCTTACAATGTGATGTAGGATGTACATTATCGACTATAACATGGTCGAAAGAAAGATGGAGAGACCTGTTGAGGAGTACCAAGAGGCCAAATAGTACCATAAGTGACATTCCAATCAAAGAATCTATAAGGATCTTCAGCAACAACAATGGAGGAGAAGTAGAATACTAGGCATAACAATGCCTGCATTATTCTTTCACTCATTATTTATTTTATTTTATTTTATTTTTATGAATGAAAAAATGAAAGAATGAGTAAAATGGGGTTAATTTTAGGAATGATATAGTGTATGATTTATGAAATGTGGGGTATGAACTTTGAATATATTTATGTGGTATGAGAAAATAAGTGCGGTACAGAGAAGAGACAGAGGAGAGAAGAAGAAGGAGTGATTGGAGGGAAAATGGTGAGGGAGTGAAAGTTGGTTTGGTTTGAGAGTGTAGAGCCCCCCCAACACAAATTAATAGTGTGTCACAAAATGTGCTTAATTTCAAATGTGCCTTGTAATATCATGCAACTACGAGACAAGTTGTTTCACCCAAATTTTGATTCAAGACGAGCATTTTCTGTCATAAGTTAAAAACGAACCGTATCCCTTTTACCATATGCAAGTGACATCTACTATAGGGTGCTCAATTTCCCCTCATTTATCCTTCCACTTGCCTTATTGTGAAAAAGACATTATTCATCTTTAAATTGTGACAGATAGTACCCGGCATTAAGCGAGAGGGTTTGAAAGAAACATTATTCATCTTTAAATTGTGACAAATAGTACCCGTCTTTAAGCGAGAGGGTTTGTTTTTTGAGGGAGAGGGAAATAAATACTCCCAAGAAAATTTAATACAAGTTGATAGTCATAGAACATAATCTTAAGTGATATGGTTGTGATTTTCTTGGGGAGATTTTTTTGTGAGCTGGATTTAATATGTGCTTCAATTGCTATGATCAATAGTTTAAGCATAAATTCTCATTTGTAACGAGTCAAATAAAATTCACGTGGTTAGATAAAGACAAGTTATTTGTGATTCACAAGAGAGATTTACTGTAGTTTAAGTGAGTTTTATTTTCTTCTTTATAAAGTATATACTTGAACTATTGAGTTAAATAGATGAAGACCGTGTTTTTTTTAGCTTAATTTCAGTTCATTCAACCCTATTTAGCTAACTTAAAGTCTGATCATCTCTTCCCAAATTAACTTTACTTCAGCTCCATTAAGTTCAATTCGACTAAAAGAACAAGGTCGGAGTATTATTATGCTAATTTGTAGGAGTAAAATGCAAACTAGTATTGTATGTTAAAAAATGGATAAAATAGAACAAGGAAAGAAATCCAATTGTCTATAATAATGCTCCTGAAAAGGCATTGTCAAAGTAGTTAAAGAATAGAATCAAAATGGATACGATCAAAATGTTATCCTCTTTGTCTCTATAGACATCTTCCTTATATATTACATATGATGAAATATTTTTCTATATCAGTAAAAAATTAGATGACAGGTAAGTTGGTGAAGTGTTCATCATATTATGAATTAATTGTAAGTTGAAATCTCGTTCAATTTATGCTTAATCTTTTGCTTTTAGTTGTATAGACATTGGTTCTTTATCTAATTCATGTAAAGTCGAACTTATCATTAACCAGAATAAAGCAAATAACGACTACACATTAAGGTGTAAAAATGGAAAATGAGTTTACTAAAAGTAGAACAAATTCATGCCTAAATGAATAACACAAGATAATTATAATTCAAGTAATAAAATCAGAATTGGCAGAAAAAAGAGATGGAGAATGCTGCGTATAAGTCTTAACGAGATGAGCAATCAAGAGAATAATTATAATTATTATCCAAAAGCAATCCATTAAGAGAAAAAAGAGGACAAAAAAAAAGGGAAAGTAGAAAAGGGCGTGTCGGTGGAGGGGTGGGTGGGGGCTACTACTAATAGAAAGCGTGTTTGGTTTGTTGGTTACTGATGTCTCACATGTGACTGTCTGTGTCTCTGCTAAAACTGAGTGTACGTAGTAGTTAACTACTCAACTGTGAATAGTTAAGTCGAGTAATTAACTTGGATTAGTCCAACTGTCAGACTGGTGAAACATGAAAATGTAATAAAAAATGACTACTATTTTGGTCTTGCTTCTTAATTATGTCGTTGACTATTCACATTTTTGGCCTTAATTGGTCTCAAAATAAGGTGTTTTTGTATATCAGATTTACCACGTGAACATAAAAAAATTTACTAAATCAATTTTCAGCATATTCAAAACTTTTAGCATATTTGACTCATTAATCTACTAATTTAAGTGTTTGTGAATGACATATTTTCTAATATGTTGATCCACCCAACATATTTACATTAGTAGATTGTGAAAATTGAATTTGTAAACCATTACACATAAATACAACAATCTATTAACCTAAATTTTCTAATTACCAAACACTTCTTTTAAATCTGCTAATTGAAATATACTACTCAAACCTGTCATTTATAATCTGTTTGACAAATCTGCTTCTGCTAAGTATCAAACAGTGTCCAAGTCTTACTTAAAACAGGTGATAATAAAGACAAATTTTTTTTGGCATTCCTAGACAATTTGCCATGTGATTTGATATGTATTTACCTGTCTTAAACTTAAGACAAAAAATGACCGTTTTAAACGAGAATTTGTGAACAAACCGAAGTTTTTAGGGGTGATTGGTTTTTTTGGATACGACCTGTCAAACTCATGAAAGAAACGAACGATACTTTTACAATTCACATAGATTCAACCAGTTAGTGTGAGATCAAATACAAATTAACCTCCAAAAACTTTTAACCAAAGTCTGGGAGTGTATGGTTAAATCTAAAACTTACTAAACTCCACCCTTACGGGCAAAAATGGCCAATTCTAATTACATACGCAGTATCTTATGCATTGCATAGCCCGACTCCAACGAGTAAATCCTAATCTATTGCTTTAAAGTTTTCACTTTCATAGTCTGAAGCTTAAGATCAATCAATTAGCCTTTGAACTTTGAAGCTACAAGGTTTCACTAATCTTTCTCTGGCGATCTAACATTTGGGCAAATTTCTCATCCTCAGTCTTTGCCAATTCAAGATTATCAAGAAACTATGCTTTCACATATGACTAGAGCCTAGAGGGGTCCTGAACCAATACCGTAATTACCGGCTTCACTATTACTAAAAGAAAATCAAGATAACACCCAAATCTGTAGAGGGAGACTTGACAATCCAATTTTATGGCTCATGGGTTTGGTTTCATATCAGTTTTGACTTTCGAAGATTCTAAAATCCAGTAATCCACCCATTTGGGGCTATAAATGTTTTGAGCCGGCTTGTCAAGCCTTTGGAATAAGTTTGGTCAAAGCTCAGCTCTAGCTCGAGCACTGCTTGACCGAATCTAAACCTATCCCAAGACCCAACTCACACCATACTAAGGCTTAACCCACACCGTAACAACATCCAACCTCACTTCACAAGATATACAAAGCGTGAATGAGAAACTATTGGGTACATGGGCATACCACATGAACTCTATCCAATAAGAATAAAAAAATTAGGCTTCTAATTGGTATACTTTGTAATTGGTAAGAGTATATGATAATGTTGTACACCTGATATACCTAAGAACATAGGAAGTGCGAATGCAATATATAAACTTGACCTATGGAATGAATTAATCCTAGTGAAGAAATGCGATCATGGCAAAATTCCTTATGAACTGCTTTCTCTTATATTCAGATGAATTCTGAACAATTTTAAAAAGAACTTCACATATACTAACAGATTAGCCATTCCAAACGAAAAGTATCGCCATCAAATATCCACAGTTTATATACCGAAAATTTGACAAATTTATTCCAAACACAGACAAATCTTGCAATACTGTAGACCTGAAATCTCATCCAAAACATTCCTCAAGTAGCAAACTTAATAA
This sequence comes from Silene noctiflora, assembly GCA_009801015.1. Taxonomy (NCBI): domain Eukaryota; kingdom Viridiplantae; phylum Streptophyta; class Magnoliopsida; order Caryophyllales; family Caryophyllaceae; genus Silene; species Silene noctiflora. The sequence goes on from VHZZ01000122.1 coordinate 95,745, forward strand.
ACTCATTTCTTTCCTTTACTAAAAATGAAAGGCCAAACCTATTTTCTTCGTTAGAAACAATCCCAAACAATGCAAATAGAAGCGAAACAACAAGCACAAAAGCAGTGAGAAGCATAAGATTAAACCTAAGACTCGGAAAAACTTTACTCCATTGCAGCTTGCTCTCTTCCCTCTCCCACTTAATATCCCCAAAAGATAACTTAAGTCCAGGTTCCCCCATTTTTACCTCACTTCCGACCAAAATCGAGTTATTTACTCCCTGAATATTATTGCTTATGTAGATATTCATGCCACAACATTCTGGTACTTCTTTCATACTGCTCCGAGTTACACTCATCACTGCACCTACGTTGCTTCCATCTACGTTGACACGATCAAAGGTGGCATGACTACCCTCTCGTCCAGTCATGAGCTGGTGCACTAACCCCAATAGTTTGGCACTAGTTTCAAAACTCCTTTCTTTAGGGTTGTTGAAGCTCTTCATGGTTTTTCAGTGCCACCTTAAAGTCCTAGGGTGCTTCCTTAAAAATAATCTAGATCTGCTTTCTGTTTTCCTTCTAGCACAAGAAAAGCCTATATTCCCTAGGAATAACTTGACCAAGACACAAACTTTGGTGCATGAAGTGTTCAGTGCACTGTACATTAATGATATAAGATGTTAATCAACTTCAAAAATTATTGGAAATGAGAAGTGTTCCAACTTATGGAAGCATTTTCCATACATTCTATTTTGTACCTGTAAGCTTCACCCTGATGTCTTGATGTTGTTGACTCGTCGTAAGACTCGTAACTATGAGACTCTAAAGAGGGGCTTTCGGGCGGATGACGAACAAATTTGCAGAGATCGGGGAAGAACACAATTTATACGAGTATTTTTTATGGTTTTCGTTCATATATTTGAGATATAATAAAAACTATGCGACATTTAGGTCATCCCTCATCGGACACGGGTTCAAGAGCCTAGGAATGTAGTGGTACTTACAATCAGGTGAAGTATGAGAAGCAAATATAATACTCCGTAGAAACAAGTATCGAATTCCAGAAGTTAGCTGACAGGAGTTCAGAAACCAATCGTCTAGTCAAAAACTCTACAAGCCTTGGACTTCAAATAGCATAGCATGGTCTTTGGTTGCTATATCACAAGTTATGAAACAATTATCATGAACATCATTGAACCCAAAGAACGAAACAAGAACCCAAGTATTCATTGTTTAGCCTGAAAGTCTTCCAAATCAGGCACAGTGAATGGTATTCCTCTAATTCACTAATAAGATATCAAATACTTAAAAAACCCCAACGATTTTCCTAAAATAGACACAAATTTCTTAGTTACACCTTTCAGAATCATCTGGCTATTGCACATTGATAAGTTCCAAATTTCAGCCTCAAAGTAGCAAATCTTGTGAATGGAATGTAGTTACCCTACCGCCTTGTTTGGATACCAAAATAGGGGGGAAAGGGAGGGGAGGGGGAAGGAGGGAAGGGGGAATGGGGAGTCGATGCTTGGAAACAACGTGGGGGCATTAAGCTCTCGATTCCAACAGTTCCGGATAGCAATGTTTATATAGGCATCGATGCATCAGTAAGACAACATTTAAGACAAAGGAAAATGGCAAAATCGGTACAACAAAAATGAAAAGGTATTACCTTTGAAAACAACTTCCCGTGCAGTCTTCACTTCCTGCACACCACTCTGGAGCTTTTAACCACACTGACCTATCTTCTGATCCTCTGCTTTATAACTACAGACCTGCGAATTCAGTCCATCACATTTTCAATGGCTAATAATACATGCTAATATTAGGTCGTAAAACCACACAGAACAACGTTTGTCAGTCCGTGTAATGTTATGGCCGCGGACCCCCTATACGATCCTAGTAAGAGCAACATCACATTAGAACACCCATTCTTTGTGAGACCTGAGTAGAATTATCCCTTGTAGCCAGATAGAACCAGATAAACACATGAAAAGCGGATAAGTCTTTCTAGAATCTCAAGAATCAGGAAGCCAAGCGAGGGACCATGCACTAAAGTATTTATCTCTCAGTCCTGCACTACCAACACCACCATCACCACCACCAACAACAACAAAATGTCGCCTAGTGCCTGTAAGGCTGGAAGGGCTCCCACAAATGACGCTGGAGATTAGCCAGCGTGATAGGAAGAAGCACACACAAGCTAAAAGCGAGGGTGCAAACTCTAATTGTCTGTCACCCAAGTCAAGGATGCTACAAAAGTAGGAGGTGTAGTTAAAAGGTAATAGTGATAGCTTGCAAAAATCATCTTGTGAACAAGAAGATCCTTCCTTTTTCATCCCAGCCTAATTCCTCTTCTCTAATAATATCTACTCTTTTTCAAACCAGTTCAGTGAATACTATTCCGGTTGTGGTAACACTTGCACATTCCAATACCACTTGGTAACACCCAGCCTCTCTTTGAGTACCTAATCTACATTCATGAATGAACAAATGATAGCTTACAACTATCGCCTTGAACATCCACAAATGATCAAATGACTCCTTAACAAACGGCCCACCTCCACAATCAACAATGCCCTCAATACATGAAGTCATCAAACTACGAAGCAATGAGTTCGACCAGTGCATGCTACAGTTGTCCTTCAAAGTACACTGCTAAATAAAGTCAACACTCCAACTCCAACTTCACTTTTGACATCTCAATCTTGTCCCTGCATTTTTATTCTATAATCAACAAATTGAAAGAAAATCCTAGAATTTACTAAGTCTACTTCTCTACGAATATTTGAATTTTGAACACTCTGATTTACATAATTTCATAAAACAGGAAGAAGTAAGCATTTTAAGTTTTCATCATCAATTCATCATATCCTGATATATTATAATGTCTCAATTAACTACCACATTCTATTTTCATCATATACTGCAAGTCTGTAACTAAATCTAACTCTCTAAAATCAACTCTAAGGTTAAACAGTGCAACATTTCAGTAAAAACACTGTTCATCTCAATGAACCTACAACTTCCTCACATTTCTGCAAAATGCACTAAAACTACAATAAATTATCCACTTTAAACCCTGAATAGCAACATCATCACCACAAAACAACCGTCAATCGCAACATTATCAACTCACCGCACTCGTTGTAACTCATAACATAAGTATAATTAAAAAAAATCAACATAACAAAAGAAACAAGCTTGCATAAATCATAAACTCGCATTTATTTCGCCAAATTCTCGGTAAAACACAGAGTAATCTCATTAAGACAACATTCTCGCAATTCCACAAAATGCACAAAACCTACACCAAATTCTCCGCCTTAAACCCTAAATCGCAACATCATCATTTCCATCTCAACAAATTCACCAAAACAACGAAAAATCAGAATCAATTGTCATCATTATCGCCAAAGAGAATGCGAAGACGAGCAGCGAAGACACCAGAAGAATCAAGCGAAGCTTCGTGACGAAGACTAGACTTGATATGCGTCAGTCGTTCGACAAGAGAACGGTGTTCATCTTCGAGATCAGCGGCGTCTTGTTCAAGGTCATGAATGCGATACTTTTGACCTAATGATCGGCAACTGAGAAGAAGGATTCCAGTCATGGCGAAGAATTGGATGAAGCTGTGCTTTCTTTTCATGGCGTTCTGGAAGAAGCTCGTTGTTCGCTTTTCGGTGGTGGCGGTAGGGTTTGGTTGCGGTAGAGACGCCATTGTCGGTGGTGGTTGACGGTCGGATGCAGGTGTGATTACTGATTAGTAGAGTGGGATAAATGACAAGTTGACGACCATAGAGGCATAGAGAGAGTGGGAAAGATTGGGAACCCTAACCCGATTACTAAAAACCGGAACCGAAATAAAAGCCGAATGAAATTCTAATAGATTTGTGAGAGCCGGTATTTCACTAATACGAAGTTACTTAAAAATCTTTTTGTGTAAATTTCTATTTGTTTTTACTTTTTTTGTAATTTTTTTTACTGCTATTGATATTGACTTAAAATGTTCATTTCATTGGTAGTGGTTCACATTATGAAAGTAACTATTTTATTACGAATTTTCATTGAAGACGGGCAATATTCGTCACAAGTTGAAAATGGATAGTGCCCCTCTCACAATATGCAAGTGCCACTATCTATGGGGTGCTCCATTTCTCTCTCACTTGTCCTCCCACTTGCCTTATTGTAAGAGAGGCATTATCCGTCTTCAGCTTGTGACGGATAGTGTCTGTTATAAGCAAGACGCTTTGCTATTTTATATTCCCTCTCATTCTCTATATTCTTCCCTTTTTGAGTTGGGCACAAGAATTAAGAGGGGGGAGTATAATATTGATAAAAATATAAGTGGACTTTAGTGAATGGAGAGAGATATGAATAATTAGGATTAAATATTAATAAAGGAGATGAGTGAGTTTGGTGAATAGAGAGAGAGGTAGGATAATTAGGATTAAATATTAATAAAGGATATGGTGGAGGTTGGTGATTGGATAGAAATATAATATTAATAAAACTTTCTCAAAACGGAAATAAGCAAGAAAATCGAATAATTCGTTTTAGGAAATAAGGAAGAAAATAAAGGATAAAAGGGAATAATTGTTAGTAACAATTTTTAACAAGCATAAATTGATTGAAATTCAAATAACCAAGCTATAATGATTCAAGTAAAGCTCACGGAATAATGAACACGGTCATTAATGATTTTGATTGACACTAATTGAACTTGTCTTTATAAAATCAAACAAATCATTGCAAAAATTTATACCTTTTTCAGGTAATTTTTTGGTTGGTTCATTTTATCATTTGTTTTATGATTCCAGTTTTTTCTAGGCTTTATACTAGAGATGACCAAAGAGTTCAATGGTTTTCATATACCTAAAAGGAATCAGTTCGATCCATTTTATTATTTTGCTTCACCGGACGGAAACGACGGTTAGGCCTTATAAGACATTAGAAGCCCATTAGTGATTACATCTCCATTTTGGCAAAACTCCTAAAGTTTTTTTTTTTTTTTGTTTTTTTTGTTTTTTTTGTTTTTTTTTTGTGCTAGCAAAAACCCCTAAAGTTTGCCTCTTTGCCAACTGGTCACTCGCCTCAGTATCAAGTAGCAATTTGTCAGTTTTGTGCAAAATTTGTTTGTGCATATTCCATGTTTGATGTATGTTTTTGTTTAATTTCATTTTCGTGGATGAGGAAATTAAGAACAGAGCAAATATGAAAGAAGATTGTTATTGATTAACGTAATACAAGCCTCACAATATATACAAATTCTACTCCATGATTCATGGGATACACACAATATTATTTTCTAAATAAAAGGTAACAAAATAACTAATTATAGGTAAACACAATAATACAGCTAATCACATAATATTCTTCCCACAATTATCTCTTCAGAATATCGTATAATATCAACCATATATCTTATTACTCCCCTTCAAGTTGGAGCATCCGGTGACCCAATGCCCAACTTGCCTTGAAGATATCGGAACGCATTCCCAGCCAAGGCCTTTGTAAATAGGTCGGCTATTTGATCTCTGCTTCTCACGAAAAATGTCTTCACG
>VHZZ01000122.1:129963-143023 GCA_009801015.1 Silene noctiflora
TATGCGTTCACACCCAAGGTGTATATATGTATTGATTTGCTTATGAATGAAGCAACACAAGAAATTATCACAAAACTCCTTCTTCCTTTTCTACAAACAATCACTGTTTTATCGATTACCAGCGACTTCCCTTACCATGTCAAAATGATTAGCCAAGAACATCTCAAGTAACACAGTCATATCACTTGTAAGATCGCAGGCAATGATGACAAAATCTGAGTCCAAACTTCGGGTGATAAGTACTTGGATTCTGGAATATTGGTCAAATGCTGGTGTGACTGTTTGATGAAGTTTCTGAAATCTGTTGCAAAGTTGATGAAATTGTGGAATTCTTATTGCTCTTCATTGTTTCCACAACACTAACGATCAATGATTCACCACACATAGTGAGAGGGTGCTTATGAGGACATAAGTATCTTTTGATACCGAACAATTTGGTTCTGTTGGAATTGGTTCACTTCCATTCATGTTTGGCCATTTCGGTAGCAGAATTCAGTCTAGTTAGTTTCTAATCTGTATATTCGACTAAGGTTGAATCATGTTTCAATTGAATTGTGGCATGCTCATATAGTCAGCAATCCGAATGCAAGCTCATTCATATATAAAGGAGATATTGCACACATGTATAGCATTGCTCATGCATTCATGCAGGAGATCTTGCATAGATGTATAACAAACAGTTAGTATAAGTCTCCACAATGAACTGCGAGTTTCAGATTTATTGCAAAGCTGCAACATAAATAATGCAAATTGTAGCACTAGACTGTTTTGGCGTTTTATAGTGAGATGGTTCTTTTATTGGCTAAACACACATTTATTATTGTCGATAAACTAACGGTCTTATTTATGAAAGGTATGTCTCATGTTGTCAAACGGTCTTACACAATAATTGGAAGAAAGAAAGATAAAAGTGTCTACGCATACCAGAATATAAACTCGTATCTGCAGAATTCAAGGCATACAAACCCAGGGGATATGAATTCTCGGTAAGCAAACAGCAAGAGCAATGAGACGCAGCTCCATATCATGGTTGCCATTGGTAAGACAAACATGGTACGGAGTAGTATTTTCTTATTCATGGGAAAAACCTCAAATCCCGAGCTCCATATCTTGAGGAAAACACCAAGCTCTCCAAATACCATTCCAATTGTCCATCGAAGCTCATATATCCGGTTTTAATGTTCTGCACTCGGCAACTAGCTATATTATAAGCCTTCTCCCCACAAACAAAATATCCACCATCACTCTCACAATAGAACACCTTTCGATGTTTACAATTGCAGTTGTGGAATACTTCATAGCCATACCAACTTGATTTCCCTGAAAACCGTAAAGACCAGGGCTCCTTTACGTTGTCCTGTTCTAGCACCCATATGCTGGAAGTTTCCCTAGAAATACTGAAAATCGCTAGTGATTTCCCAAGAAGAAACAGAAACCTCAAGTATCGTGTTTCCTCCAAAGTAAATGGCAGTTCCAAAAAGGTGATATTTTCCGACTCGAAGTCAAAGGAACCAAGATGAGTTAATCCATTCTCTTGGCTTTGGTTATCAATTTGTCCAAGCCAATATGCTGCCCCTTGAAACAAAACAGCAGTTGATACAGAATGAAACGGTCCAAATGTACCCGTAGTGTTCGGCAACATGATATCGAATTGATTATTTCTGACAGTCCATTGTTGATCACGGAGTGTATAAACTGCAAAGTACAACTTTCTAGTCTCTATAAACGGACTTTTTTCAAATGCGAACGCAACCACTTTATAATCCGTACTAACAGGAGCGAAACCAAACACATAAACAGAATTCGTGAATAAAGACGTCGAAAATGGGCAAACGGGAATTACCAATGATTTGCGAATACAAGGGTTCCACAATCTCAACTCTTCCCGGTAACAAGGAGGGCCATTGTTTCTATTAACAACAAGCAACCCATTACAGCTACCTATAATACGATACGAGTACGAATCAGGTTTCTTGAAAATTCGACAGGTTTTTTGAAGCGTTTCGGCCTCACGAACTGTCAACAAGCACCCTTCACTGTTATAGCGTCCCAAACCCTCGAGGGATACTAATAGTTTCGTATTATTATCCTCGGAATTGGTATTGCAATGTCGAAAATGCATGTTAACGAAATCAGGGTGATCAATAATGGATCGCCAAGATTTGCATACGCACATGAATTTTAATAGGGTTTTCGCCGGTAATTTTGCCAAAATATGTGTCCAAATTTCGGGTGGTAAGTATTTGGTTTCGGAAATGTGCCGAAATTTGGATGACGTCGTGAGATTTTTACTGCTATTCATTGTTTATGCAGCACTAAATCTAGCAGTAAAACTGTAAAGGGTAAGAAGTTGAAGAAGTGGAGGATGGGCGGCGTTAAAATGTTGATGAGAGTGGGAGGAGGAGGTAGGGTACTAGGGTAGTGCGCCGTCACTGCCGTAGTGGTAAATATATTTGGAAATATTTCATCAATTATTCCTTACTATAGAGTTAGACTTTGACAAAACTAGCCCCGATCTGAATGACACAAGTCGAATAACCCAATTAATATCTGAATTGGGGGTTTAAATCTGATCAAAACACGAATTGACCCGAACCTATTAACCTAACCCAGATGTTTATTATCGTAAACTGATCGTGATTTGTTAATAACCCGAAGATGATCCGGACCCGAAATGACTCGATCCGGCCCAACTTCTCGAATGACCAGCTGGACAAGTCTAGTCATGCACACAAATTATCCCTTACCTTATTTTATACGGAGTAATCCCACCGCCTCAATCATTTGTTTATCTCTTTTTAATCTTTAAGAACTTTATTTTGAATTAAAGGTAAACAAATAATTGATACGTTGGGAGTAGACCTGGCAAAAGGTTTCTTTGGTTCGATTTCGGATCGGGCTACACCAATATGCTAGGAATAACACAAATACTCGTTTCTCAAACTAACTGCAAGAGGAATGAAAAGCAATTGACATAATTATGGTTGATTGACTCAGAGCAAGAGGTTCTTGCCAAAACCATTAGTAAGACAGACGGAGTAGTATTCTCTTATTCATGGGAAATCGCTCAAGTAGCGTGCTCCGTACCCTTTGGACAACACCAAGCTCTCCGAATACTTTTCCAGTTGTACACAGCTGTTCTTCATTCTGAAATCCTGCACTTCGCAACTGGTTATATTATAAGCCCACTTCCCGCAAACAAAATAGCCACCACTCTCACAATAGAACACCTTTCGATATTTATTACAGCAGGAATAGAAGACTACAAAACCTTCCGGACTTGATTTTCCCGAAAACCATAGAGTCCATGGCCTCTTTACGTTGTCTTGTTGTAGCACCCATATGCTCGAACCTACCTTAGAAATACTGAAAATCGCTAGTGATTCCCCAAAAAGAAACAGAAACCCCAAGTTGCTTCTTTTGTTCAAACAAAATGGCAGTTCCAAAAAGGTGATATTTTCCGACTCAAAGTCAAAGGACCAAAGATGAGTTAATTCACCCAATCGGCCTTGATTATCATTTTGTCCAAGCCAGTAAGCTGCTCCTTGAAAGAAAACAGCAGTAGATGAAGAATGAAATGGCCCATACCCATCTCTAAACGGGTTTGTTAAAGTGATATCGAATTGATTATTTTTTACGGTCCATTGTTGATCACGGAGTGTATAAACGGCAAAATGCATCTTTCTAGGCTCTATACCTAGACTTTTTTCAAAAATGAATGCAGCCACTTTATAATCCTTACTGTCAGGGGCGAACCCAAACAAATACCTAGTAGTAGAACTGATTAAATAGCGAGAAAGTGGGTTCACAGGAAGAATAAATGATTTACGAATACTAGGGTTCCACAATCTCAATTCTTCCGGGTAACAAGAATGCCCGTCCTTTTGTTTAACAAGGAACAACCCATTACAGCTACCGACAATATGGTAGGAGTAACCATCAGATGTCATGAAGATTCGACATGTTTTTTGAATCGGCCTCACAAACTGTCAACATGCACCCTTCATAGCAATCACGTCCCAAATCCTCGAGGGCTATTAATAATTTACTATTATTTTTCCCCGAATTGTTATTGCAAAGTTTAAGATGCATGTCCACAAAATCAGGATGATCGATAATGGAGCACCAAGATCTGCATACGCACCTGAATCTTAATAAGCTTTTCGCGGGTAATTTTGTCAAAATTTGAGTGCAAATTTCAGGTGGTAAGTACTTGGATTCTGACGAATATCTGGGTCTGTTTATTGGTGTTTCTGAAATCCGCTGCGAATTCGATGAAGTTGTGGGATTCTTGTTGATATTCATTGTGTATCCAGCACTAAGTTTAGCAGTAAAAAGGCAACAACTCGAGGATTGGCGATGTTAAATATTGATGAGGGTGAGAGTAGCAGCGCTGGATATATGTCTTTCCTAAATACTTATGGTAGTTTTACCTAGGGCTGAGCAGGTTTATGTCCGGACCGGTACCAAATCTGATCTGTACTGAACCCCGACCAAATTCTTTTAGTCCAGTTTTCGGTCATTATTTTTTGAAGCTTCGGTCTTCGGCCTAGTCCGGTCCAAGGCCGATTGTGATCGAAATATATGGCTTTCAAGTCTATTTATTGAAACTTTGTAAATGAATCGAATATTTTATTCTAAAATGTCAATATAAACTCAATTATAACAATTGTTAAATTAAACAATATTTCAAATCTTAATAGGGAGAAATGGTACTTTTCGGTCCATTTCAGTCAAAATCGAACCGGGCCAAAAAAAATTCAGGTTTGGTTTGGTCCAAGTCGAATCTTTTAGATCCGGTGTTCGGTCCACTAAATTTATTTTATCGGTCTCAATCCTGTCTGGTGATTAGCGCTAGTTTTACACAAATTGTACTTCCTTACCAAAGTTAGTTTACGCGAAAGTGGCAATTGAAACCCTTAACCTAAAAAAATCTTAGTTTAGGTAAAAGTTGATTTCTTTTATTTTGAAGAAAACCCCAAATCGGGTGAACTCATACGGAGTATCAGATAAATTTGTTGCAGCAATGGTTAACAAAACGACATGAAATCGAACACTGAAGTAGAAGTAGGTGAAAAACTGTTTACCTAGACCCAAAGAGCGAGTTTATGAGCGACTTGATTCAACTTTTTACCTACAAATTTCATGAACCTAGGTTGAAGTTACTACAGTACATAACATGAGAATTTTATCGACAATTAATGAAAGTCACCATGACCAAGCTTCCATTGTAGATTTGTAGGTAAGTCTTCCTTAAGACGGACTGGACTTGAGGCAAAGAAAATGTTAACATTTCTATAATTAAAAGAGACCATTTAATGATAAATGTTATCTAGAATTGCCGGCTTTAAAAAAAAAAAAAAAAAAAAAAAAAAAGTCCATCTTAATTTCAGACGAGAAGGGGCTGCCTAAAATGAGAATTCGCCTTGTTAAATATAGTTCACTTGTCACCACGACCATGCTTCTTTTGTTGCAAACTTGCAACATACTTGTAGGTTTTTAAAAACAAAGAAAATCATTTACATACTCTTAGGTTTTAAAAAAACAAAGGTAATACATCTCTTAAATGCATCATTTTTCTTCAATTACGGATCATAATTTATTGTAGAATAGATTTTTTATTCTTTACAGCCCATTTGCGTATGTTTAAATAAAAAACCGATTCAAAAGCAAACATAAACTGGATAAACAGGGTATGTAAAAGTAGTACCCGGAACTGAACTTGGAGGAGGCAAGGATCAAGAAATGTTACACTGCCAAAAGAAGCTTCAAATTTGGGGCCAACTCTCAAAATTTCATTATTCTTTCATCTGTACGCATACATTTCAACCACGTACATGAATAACATCATCCAACCGAAGGGCAACGCCAAACCAGAGCTGAGTGGCTCGAATAGCAGCTACAAAGTTCCCCTGAAGTAAAAATTAGATACAGCTCCCGAGTCCCGACCACAAACACCACCTGTCTTCGGACATTTGGAACAATTTCACTCTTATATGGTAGTAGCGTAGTAGCTTCCACCTACTGTATTGAGCTAATGTTCTCCCATACTCCAGGTCTGAGATAAAGATAGAGTTTAGAACCTAATAATACTAAGTAGTTTAAACGTTAAACAAACTTAATATTGGGTTTTTCTAAATGGTACCTCCTAATTTTTTGAATTTTACGTGGTAGCCCTCGCTTTTTAACGTATTTTCTTTACAAAATTTAACTATTTAAAACTCAAATTTTAGTAGTTTTGGCAACTTTTTAAGAATTTTTTACTAAGTTTATCAGCACTAGTGATGTTTGTCAAAAACAAGGGGTACAAGTAGGGCTGAGCAAAATTATACGATACGGTTTTATCATACGTATCCGATACGCTATACGAATTTAATTATACGGATTTCCGGATATCCGATACGAATTTCCGGATATCCGATACGGTTCTTTAAAAACCGTATCGGATAAGGATCGGCAAAATATGAAACCGGATATACGGTATCCGATACGGTTGCCTTTTTTCTACAATAAAATATTAAAATATATACATAAATCACAAAATAACCAATATCTTGGTGATTAAACCATATTAGTATTAACTTTATATGTTATTTACTCTTATAACTTTTTAAAACACTTTTAAGTTGCTAAAAAAAACTAATAATTGAAAAAAAATATTAAATTACATAAGTGAGGCTGAAAACCGGATACCGGATATACGGTTTCCGGATATACGGAAAAACCGGATATACGGTTTCCGTATATACGGAAAAACCGTATCGGATAAGGATACTAAAAAAGGAGATTTAAAAAACCGGATATCCGATACGGTTTCTAAAACCGTATCGGATATCCGGTTTTGCTCACCCCTAGGTACAAGATCTATTTTCAAAAAATAAAAGGGTATCACGTAAAAAAAAAAAAAAAAAAAAAACAGAATTAAAAAATTTACAAAGAAACGGGTTCAAATTTTTAAAGCAAAACTAGCATCTTGGCTAACTGTTCTAAAGAAAACTTTAAAAAAAAAAAAAAAAAAAAAAAAAACCTTTAATATTTGTCACACTTCATAAACTACCAGGATATTTCTAGTACTACAACCACCAACAAAAACCACACCACCTAGAAGGACGGCATTGTACTGAAAAGAAAAAAAAAAGGACGACATCATTCGGCATTTGACGCATTTGAGTTTTGTGGTCGAACTAGGTAGAGTTTTAGCCATCAATCATTGAATGTAATTTCCTGAATACTAATTACCAGGCCAAACTCACAATTGCCAATTTTTTAGAAGTTAATACTTAATACATATTCACACTTACCTGAAAGTTTAAACAAGGCGCCATCAGAAATCTAAATCACCACAAGGTTTTCCCTGAACCTCTTTGGCTCCATTGATATGCTGTGCTTTCTTGGTACTGGAGTGCGGAGCTCGGCTCCTCCCAATTCCTAGTTTGGGAAGACCTCGGTTCAGCCCTTCAAGCAAAACACATGCCTTGCACCACTTCTGCGCTTCTCAATGAAGACATTCAAATGTAAGCATATTAGGAACCTTTGTATCAATAAACAAGGTTAAGAACCACACAAGTTTACAATAAAACATAGCCACATAGAAATACAAAATTTCCATTGTGAGGCTTAGAGAGTTAGAGGTGCAACAGAGTAGGGGATCAACAAAATTCACCCGAGGAAGAACTTCATAATCGTTTTCACTACATACTGGAAGGGTGTTTATGAGAAAATAAGTTTCTTTTGATACGGGGCAACTTGGTTCAATTGGAACCGGTTCACTTTCATTCAGATTCGGTTTTTCTGGGTAGCAAAATTCAGTTTAGTTAGTTTCGATTTGATTCAACTAAGGTTGAATCATGTTTCAATTCAAATGTGGCTTGCTCATTTAGGGTCTTCGATCAGATTCAATTCGGATATTTTAAGTTGGTTTTTCAAGTTCGGATTTGTTTTGCAAGGTGCCCTAGGACTTAGGTCTAGAGCAAACCACCGCAAAGCTCCAAATTCACCATGGACTACTTACCTCATCCTAAATTTATTATTCTCACTTGATTTGGGTGGCCAAACAATGTCAAGTTTTACCATTAATATGTCATGTTCCACTGTTTCAGTTATGGAAGAAAACGCTTTTCACAATTCTAATTTTAAAATATTGCAAATACATATTGTCAGTCAGAGTTTGCACCGATTGACCACCAAAGACAGATGACGAGAATATAAAAGAGAGAGGGCCATAAAGGGAGAATAAGTTTATGAACAAAGATTACATCACCTGGCTAGATATATAGCCACAGCGCTCACAGGTCCCCTGCTCCGGCATTTTGGTCGATGTGGAAATTCTGAAGTTTTCCCCTGATTTGATAATGTCAAGTATGGCTCTAGGCCTGGAAGGCATAGCGCAAAGTCTAGTAAGTGTACATATGAAAGGATCTCAAGCATAGTGGGGTGGCAAGAGAAAAAAAGACTGAATTAATATACACCTAATTCTCTCTAAATCCTTGATAAACTCTCGAGCAAAACCGCGGTAGGCATTTGGGGAATAAATGCCTGCAAATGATACAAAAAATAGCCTTTAATACCAATGCAGGAATTCTACCAACAAATACTGAATTACTCATAGAAAAGGTCAAATATATAAATCCTGTGTTTTCTTGATTGCAATCAAAGGATTCCCTTTCACAAACACTGAAAACTGAACTGTACGTCTGTACCGTACTGCAAAACCAGTCTCATCACACAGAAACACGTGTTTACATTGTCAATTTTGGTTTCAGTAAGAAGGATTTAGTACCTAGGTGGAAAGAGAACGCTAGTGGAGATTTTTTTTCTTAAAAAAAAAAAAAAAAAAAAAAAAAAAAAAAAAAAGGCTGTTCAGAAATTAATTTTAAAGACGTAAATGAAAGCATCCAGTCTTTGAAGATACTGAACCAATTGTTAGCATTGTGGTCAGACTGGTCACTATGTAAATTCAGGTCATTTACTACGCACTAAAAAAGTAACACAGAAATTTGAACCGTGATACATAAGACCAGAATGCAATTTTAATCCAAAAAACATTTAGACCGACATGTAAGGATTAGCTTCTGCTGTTATTCTATCACGATAGTATTAACAAAAGAATATAAAGCTACATAAGTTCAGTAATACTTACATTCAGTAGAGAAGTAATCAAGCTTCTTGAAATATGCGTACGTAAGCAGCCAAGCAGGTCAGTTAAGGTCTCGCATTCAAAATTTAATCGATCGCTACTAGTAAGAAATACAATAGCATGTAACTTATATCAACGCAAAATCATGACAAGACCTTTAATGTAAAGGATATATAACAATCTCCTTCTCATATGTGTACTTGAATGGTTTGCATCTAGGAATTGGCCCATCTTCCCCAGTAGTTATTGATGTGCACCTGCTCAACCTTTACAGCAAAAGACAACAAATTCTGTCGAGTTAATGAGCGTGGAGAATGATAGTGCGCAAACATAGCCCTACACACCAAAGTCAAAGATTTTCTGTAGCCACACAACTTAACTGCTCTAACCTAAGGTATACCTGGCAATATCACCACGTAATATGTTCAACAACACTGTTTCAGCAATATCATCTGCATTATGCCCTGTGACAAGCTTGTCGACTTTCAACATTGCAGCACCTCGATCAAGGGCCTAGGGAAGAGAAGCTAGCTGATTAAGGGAATTCAAGTAAAATTTTAACTTATATAACTCAAACATCGTAACACCAAGTGAGATAGGTATTTTAAATTTAGAATAGGTTTTTACACAACTGTACTAATAAGATATCAACGTAGATGAGGTGGAAAGAAAGACAAACCTGACGCCTGAATACTCCACAGAATGTACAGTTGTTCTTTAACCCTATCATCTTCACTATCTCATCCATTGTCCATCCATACAAATCTTTGTATGATACAACTTTCAAGGGAAGCCCATACTAAAATTAGATGAAGAACGCAAAAAATTAAGTCATATTATGTTGCTAAATCGCAGCAGAGGAAATACATTGAATGATCAGTTAAATTCATGAGCATGGTATCAAATAAATCATAAGCATGACTCAACAATCAGGAGACCAGACGGCACTCAAGAGTCAAGATTGCAGTTAAATACTCGGCAGTCAGCACATAACTGAAGTCCCCGAAACGCAAATCAGTAAAGCAGCAGTTCACTGCATTTTCACTTTACTAAAATGATTACTGTTCAAAATATTGGATTTTCAGTTGCGGGCATAACCAATCATGTCCAATTTGGCAAACAAATTTTATTTAACAGATTATTCATGGACTCAGTGTTATACTTATGTATTTTCAATTTACTTCACAGCAGGATGTCAGGATTGGAACACATTATGTATAAAGCTTTTTTAGAAAATCTAAAGGGTTGAGCTCCATGGAATAATAAATTTGAAACTCAATGCTTGCAATATAACTGGCTGATTAACTGCACACACCAAAATCATTATTCACAGGAGAAACAACAGTCAGGCTTAATTATAAGTACATAGAGAAATGCATCACTAAGTCACCTGGATTTCATTCCTTTTTACAGTTTCAAGGGAATCATCTCTGTAACCTGTGATGCCTTCATCTACAGATAACAGGAAGAGATCCAAGTCATAGTTGTGTCGGTGATTCAACTCTGACAGTACATAGGCGAGGACAGTGGAATCTGAACGAAACAAACACTACAGTCAAAAGCTGATAATCCAAATCAGATCCAGTACACTAAAGAAACAATCATTAAGGAATACTCAACACAGGTAGACAAAATCATGCTCTTTTATTTCAAAATCACAAAACAATTTCTACAGTTATTTGCATTGCATCAAGGATATCTAGCAGCTGTGTTCTGTACAAAAAAACTAGAGTATTTAACAAGACATGCTAGTGGAAGCCACTGCAAAAAACCATTGTAAGGATCACTCAACACATCACAGTTCCGGCCACAAGCATGTCGCTGAAGATGGGATAGTTAGGACCATAGAGACAGAACCAGGTAATGCACCAGCTTCCAAAAAAGGCGTCTAATAGCATTATTTTTAATCTATGGTATGAAACGTAGAGGATGGTCTCATTTACTAAACAACCCCTACTCTGACTTCACACAAACAGTTACCAAGGATACCAAACTCAAATCCTTTTTCAATTTCTTCTTTTCCCCTTTTCGCAGTTCAGAGAATAATAAACATAAACCTCAAAAGAATCACAAAAACTGCCGCCTTTGAGACCGAATATAACGAAAATGCAACATTAGCTTAATAAAACAGGCAGGAAAATCGAAAAGAGGATACCTTTTCCACCTGAAGCGCCAATGGCAACACGCTCTCCTGGCCTAAATAGCTGATTCTCCACTATAACATTATGAATCTCTTCTTCAAACACAGCATAGAAACATTCCCTACATATCTTTCACCCACAACACATCAATAAATAAATTTATAAATTTATAAATATTTGTGTAAGACGGCCTTACCCAAGAAATTTAGAAAACCGGTTTATTATTTGGATACCTTTCATTAGTATAAGGCGATCTTACATGAGAATAGCGATAAACTAATTGGGTACCCCAATTTCAGCACAGTACACAATCTTAAGCTACCAAGTAACCCAAAACACACAAAAAGGATTAATCTTTCAGCATACTAAACCACCTAAACCAAAATTAATCCAAGCACAGTAACTTTCTCTTCATATAATTTACCCAGCAAAAGAAAATTACTGTAATTAAAGTGGGAAAGAATTAAAATGAGATTAAACAAACATACTATACGCCCTTCGCCTCAATCATTTGTTGGCTTTTGATTAAAATACGTCTCACAGTGAATAAAAAAGTAAATATACGATTGAGACGAAGGGAGTATAATAGATAAATTGAGGAACAAGGTAAGATTGAATAACCTGTTGAAGGGTTTTAGGGCGTTTGAGAGCAGGTTTTGCTGAATTGCATATACAGCATAATCCATTTTTCGGCTTCTTCTCCATATACGACGCCGTTTTGTCGATATACGATGTCGTTTTGCTGAAGAATGACGATGGAGGATGGCGAATATGGAGTAATCAGTAGATACTAATACAAGGGACGGTTCAATAATTCTATTGCGACTTTTATTTGGTACTCGTATTTCATTTTGTAATGAAAATATCAATTTTATCGTTGATTATGATCACTTTTATTCACGAAATCATATTAACTCGTTTGAAATTCTCAAATTTGTGAACCCGTTCGGATGCACTACCTAAAAAGTTTATAAATTTCGTTTTACTGAGTTTTTGAGTAATTTTTACTGAGTTTCTGTGTTTTTGTGTAATTTTTTTAAGCTCTATAAAGTTTATAAATTTCGTTTTAGTTTTTTAACGTCAAAACTCAAAATTTTATGAGTTTATATGTAATTTTTTTGAGTTATAAGGTAATTTTTTGAGTTTAATGTTTAAGTAAATGAATTCAGAAACTTTATAACAAAACTCATAGTTTTTAAAATATAACTCGAAAACTTTATATGAATGCTCAAAAACTACACCTATAAATATGATGAATTTTGTTTCCAAGTTTATTTACTTTAATCATAATTATACTTTTATATGTAACACTCTCGGAGAGAATGTTTCAGCGAAAAAAGCATTCATCCGTTATTGATTCTCCACGAGTTCATTAATTTGTTACAAGTATGGTACTTTTTAGTGATTATTTAGTTAACTACAAGCACTCTCCAAACTCAATTTAAATGACATTTGAAACGAGGTGAAAAGAAGAATGGATTTTGTACGTGTATCATATATCATATCATATATCATGTCATCATATATCATATCATATCATATCATATATTATATTAAAGCTGAAGCCGGGTGCCTCTTTGATTGCCACGTGTCATCGCCATGTGTCATGTCCAGAGAAAAAGAAAATAATTATAATATCAGCATTATTATGTTAATTTTTTAAACACAATTTAAACAATGACAATTTTGGAAACAATCCATAATTAGCCCACTATTACAATTTTAGGAAACAATCACAATTTTAAAAAACAGTCAATAATTCTAATTAGCTACCGTGTAGTCT
>VHZZ01000122.1:164372-179472 GCA_009801015.1 Silene noctiflora
AAAAAAAAAAAAAAAAAAAAATTAAAAGAATTTAAAAATTGAAATAATTAGTTTTAGGGTGTAGAATGTATTTTCTTTAGATTAACTTTCATCACATAACTACATTTAATCAATTTTCATTTCAACTTTTTTTCCTCAAAACAAAACATAATGACAAGAAATACGAACAATTATTGAGACACTATTATATAGGTAAATTATTAAAAAAAATAAAAAACTCTATATACCGTACATTTATTGCATGAGGTCTAAACTAGTATAAACCAATTCCGTAATTAGAATTGTTATGTAATGATTTTGTCGATGTGATTGTTTGTTTAAGAGTTTAAATACTAGAAAGAAGCAGTTTGTTACGGTATATGTTAAGCGTGTTTTATTTTACCATAAACTTTCCAAAACTTGATAGATTAAGGTAAAAAAGTTTAGAGTTAATCCAGTCAATGTACAGCTAATTACTCGGTTGTTCCCATACTAGTATAGATCCCGTACTACAGTACGGTATTTGTAGAAAATTGTGTTGGAGAAAGCTGTAATTAATATGTTACTATTAATCATTTTACATTTTATAAATCTACATTTATAAAGTTTTGTACGTATTAATACGATTAGACGGTATTTTTTAGATATAATTTATAAAGGAGCATTGTCAATAAAATTATTTGTAGACTTGTAGTGGGTTCATATCAAAAGATAAGGTTCAATAGTTGTAATCCAAATAATTTTTTTATAGGTTATTCTTAAACAACTTTTGTCTAGACGACATCCAATAGAGTAAAAATATCATTTTGATTTACATTCAGTTAATTAAACTAAGTTTTTTTTTTGGGGAGGTAAAATTGCTAGTAGGATTTATTTTATGCAAATCAAATAGAAAAGATTTTATTATTTGAACCAGAATAGAAAAGATTTGACCACAATATTTATGACATTAATAATACATAAATAATATTGTGTAAATCATTTTATTATTTGAGACGGTAGCATAGAATATTTATTTTTTAACAAAGTAGGCTCCTCAAATCTTGGCTATTATAGGAAAGAAAATACTGTAATGTGCAATTGAGAGCAAAATGCTATTGAGCGGGAATAGTTGAGCGGAAAAATGCTAGATGTGTTAATCTTTTAGTATATAGGGGATTAGCGTTAAATGGGTTAAAGTTTGCTCGACTAATTTTCAGTTTTTAAAAGACTCTTTTGGAATTTAAAAAAAAAAAATGGTTGTTTTAGGCTTGTGTTATTTTTTTTGGCTTTGTGTCGACTTGAGTCAATGGACAAAGTTATTGACTTATAGAAATATCGAAATTTTGGTATGGGAATAAGAACTTTACTCCAAACCAGACAATGTAAAATCTAATTTCAGTAGACATTCCATTTTTTAATTTTTAATAAATAATTTAAAAGTTAACTATTTAAATTTGAAAATTATTTAAGGAAAATAAATTTTATTAAGAATAAGGGAATCAAGCTTCACAAATGTAAGTTGTCCTTCATCTTTAAAACATTTTTTATGTTTCAGAATTTTCTCTCCTTAAAAATATTGTAGTATCGAATACGAAATGGGGAAGTATTGTAAGTGTTTTATTTTGAATTATTTTATAAAATACATTAAATTTTAAATAAACAATTTTACCCATGAATAATATATATTTCCTATAAAATCATACTAATATACTCTAAAAAATGTTTTTTAAACTTATTTGAATAATCAACATTAGTGGTTCAATTTGTTGGTACAATAATAGTTGTTCAATGGGCGGGACTTGTGAGGTTTTAACTTACAAATTTACAATTTTCGAAATTTACCAATTTACATATTCTACAATACAGAAAACAAGAGCCAAGTATTTTTTTAAACCACTTTTATTACAATGTTTAATCCTCCTATTCACAAAGATCACTCTTTACATTACTCCGATTTATGAAAAATCACTCAAAATCTAACATTATTCTATCCAAAAAATACACTATATAATTAACATTAACACTCCACTTCTGGGAAGTTGCTATTTATTCACTCTTCAATTATTTTGAAAATGTCCCAAAAGACCCTAAATAATAGGAAGAAGGAGCATTCTAAGGAGTGAGCCATATAATAAGAGGTAGGATCTCATCAAGGGCCATTGAATTCACATAGCTCGACTTCATGGAGTACAACAACTGTGTCACCTTAGCGAGTACCGTTACAACGTTACTTAATGTTAATGTGTGGCCGTGTCGACTACTTCTTCCTTTTCGTTGGCCTCATAAGTCATGAGTCACTTCGGACCACTATGGATCAGATTTGTTTATGTCATGTAATTCCAAGTCGTGTCAATTGTTAGTCAATTAAAACTTGGATTAAGCTTGAATTGAAAAAGTTTAAATTTCAAGCAATATTTACGTGTTATACATTATGAGTACGTTTTATTATCATTAATATTTCCTAATGATTTTCGTAAATCATTGGTGAGCTTCTACTTTTCTGGTAATTATTTCTTCTTCTCTTTCTTCATTTTCTGGAAAATGTCTTCCCCTTATTTAATTTAGAGGTTCGATTTCAAGATCGTTTGCATTTTAATTCCCGTTATTTCTGCAATTCTCCTCATTTTAAGGTAACTGCTATTTATGATCCTTGTAAGTTTATGGAGTATGTTAGAGACCAATGTCAATTAGGGTTTACTAATCTCTAAATTCCCCTTAATCTCGTTGATTATCGATTTTAACGGGTTATTGGCTGCCATGCTCAAACTCACTACTGTTATTTCTCTCTATTCGCATCTCGACTTATCCGGTACCCGACCTGATTCTAATTCCATGGCTATCCTTGCTAATTGTTACTGCCACTTAGGCTGTGTCGATTTTGGGTATTCTTTCCTTGCCAAGTCCCTTAAGCTTGGGTATCCCTTTCAGTCTAATACTGTTATCTTCAACACCTTAATAAATGGTCACGGTCATAACAACCAGCTCCCCTAAGCTGTTAAATTATTGGATGTAGCTGTCGTTAAGCTTGGAATTCAACCAAGTATAGTTACGTATGGTACCATGGTGAAAGGTCTTTGTAGGATTTGGGACAATGCCAGCTCTCTCCACTTGCTCTGCTGAATGAACTTTAGCCCCTCGAGTTGTAAGCTTGGGCTTGTCATTTACACCACACTTATTGATCGTCTTTCCAAGAATAAGTTAGTAAGGGAAGCCCTCGACCTGTTTTCAGTCTTGAAAACCGAGGGCATCAAACCAAATGTATGTATTCACATATACCTCATTGATAGGAGGTATGTTCAATCTAGGTCGTAAGAGAGAGAGAGAGAGGCCAAATGGACAAGTGCAAGAGATCTCATGGATTTAATGGTACAAACACGACGTTGTGACTTATAGTACTTTGATCAATGAATATGTTAATCTTAAAAGCATCGACAAGGCCCATGACACGTTGCAAGAAATGTCTAAATCATGGAATTATCCGTAATGTCGTGCCCTATAGCACTCTTATAGATGGGATGTGACGAGTCAGCTGTTCAACGACATGCAAATCAATGGAATAAAGCCAAATGTCTGCTCATATGGCTCCTTATTAGACAAAAATATAAAAATGCACAATTTGATGAGGCAGTGACACTACTCACAGAGATGGAGTCTAATGGAATTGCTCCTGATATATTCATCTACACTATCCTCATTGGTAGCTTGTATGAAGCTGGCCAAGTTAAAGATGCCAAAAACCTGGTTTCTGATCTCTTATCTAAGGGCTTGGTACCAGATACTGAAGTATATAATACAATGATTAAGGGATTTTGCAAAATGGGTCTTATGAGTGAAGCTATAAAGCTCCTAAACAAAATGAAGAACTTGGATGCTCTCCTGATGAAGTAACCTACAATACTATTATCAGAGGATTAATTGTCAACAAGGATATGACAAATGCATTATGCTATCGTGATATAATGGTTAGCGTGGGATTTGAAGCTGATGTTAGCACCATGTCATTGTTTCTTGACCATTTATCTCATGATAACCCCGAGGTCCTATGAAAGTTTCTAAGTTGACTCCACTATGATATTTCTTGGGGAATTCGGTCCTAGCGTATTGAAATGTTGCTCAGTTAAACCTTCTGAATTTTGTTTGGGCACTGGTTGTTTTAAGCGTGGCTATGTGCATATGTGCAGCTTTGGTTCAGAATTTTTTCACCAAGTCGAGTTTTCTTTGTCAGCACTCCTCTCTATACAAGAGGATTATTTACCAAAGTTATTATGCTACCTTGATATAGTGTTTAACAAAATCGTTGAAGATGATAACTATTTCAGCTTCTTGGATGCTTGATTTATCACATGATAACATCAAGTTGCTTCGGTTTATTCCACCTGACGTGATGATGATTACCAATTGTTTAATTTGACGCTGGAGTATGAAAGAGCAGTCATTCAAACAAATTTCTGATATGGAGATCTTGGTTTAGTTGTTTACTTTGATGTATCATCTATACCAGATTGCATTATTAAAGCTGTTAATCTGTTATTACCTTTTCATACTGATCTTTAAAACAATATCCTTTGAATTTGTCTGTTTCTTTCAAATTTTTGTTCTCTCAGGTGAATTTGTCTGTTTCTTTCAAATTTTTGTTCTCTCAGGAAGCTCCTTTGCAGCCTTAGCCGAGTAAAGAATCAGTCTATCTTGATTGGATTTAAGAGAAAATGGTTTAATTTGTTCGACCTAAATTTTTGTTCTCTCAGGAAGCACCTTTGCAGCTTTCCGTTATAAAGAAAGAGTCTACCTTGATTGGATTTAACAGAAAATGGTTTCATTTGTTCGACCTGGTAGCAAAGTTTACCCTTAAGAGAGCCGGAAAGGAAGCACCACTATCTTAYTTTGACTGCTCCTAAACCAATTAATCGAAATGGTTGCTTTCTTGGTAATGTCACTACTCACTAGTAATACAACTATCTGATGGTTTACTGTCAGTGAGTATCTAC
The DNA here is from genome assembly GCA_009801015.1 of Silene noctiflora. NCBI lineage: Eukaryota > Viridiplantae > Streptophyta > Magnoliopsida > Caryophyllales > Caryophyllaceae > Silene > Silene noctiflora. The sequence continues at coordinate 169,319 of VHZZ01000122.1, forward strand.
CAAATGCTATATGTGACCCTGATATAATGGATAACAAGGGTTTGAAGCTGATGGTCGTACTCTTTTGGTGTTCCTTGACCATTTATCTCTTGACAACCCAGAGTTTCTCCAGGAGTTTATAAATTGACGGCCTGATGATAACTTCTCGGGAACTTTGTGTTAGTCTTCATGTACCTGTACGCCATTATTGTTATTAACATCTTTCAATTGGATTACAGTTTCTTAAACTTTCCACTGCATCAGTATCTTCTAAAATTTTTGTCGAATTCATAGGTATTTGGTCCCTATCAAATGGGTCTTTGACAGAGTACAAGAGCGAGAAGAAAGAAGATTCTTAAGCTCGACTCAGAGAACTTTTTTTTTTTTGGCAGCTGTAAAAATTATTTCATCAGAAATGGTGGTATTTTACTTGAAAAGAAGCTTCCTCTAAGCAATGGCCAATAAAACGGAGCAGTGCAGCTTAAATTTTTGTGAATCAAGTAATCAGCGACATCAAAAGAGCTACAAAAGTACAAATAACTATGACCCTGAGCTTGCTGTTGCTGATTCTTGTAGCATCTACAGAGGAACATTAGACGAACAGAATTTTGGTGGCCTTCCCTTTTGAAGTTAAGGTTGATTCAAAATGGGTTGATTCCTTTTTTTTTTTTTTTTTTAACCAAAGCTGCAACAGTGCAACTAGAATGATTATGAACCATACATGTATAGGTTACAGTAAGAAAACCAGATACTCTGTATTTTATAATACCATTGACTTATTTTAATACAGAACGCAAAAGTGGTGGTTCATCTTATTTTCTTCATTTTGATTTAGTTCGTAAATGAAGTGACAGCAACTAAGCAAGCAACTAAAATTTAGAGGGATGAAATTGATCAGATGGCTTTAGCATTAGCTGATACTGAACTACTCTGTATACAGTAGTTTACATTGTAGAAAGACTAAAGTGAAGAGAAAGCAAAGAAATAGAAATTCAGATGTCACCAACAAAATTGAATTATGTCTTTCACTCTCAGTCATTTGTTTACTTTTATACTTGATAGAACAAGACTAGTAAAAGGAAGAGAAAGCTCGCTAAGCAACCGATTCAGTGACGGAAAAAATTGATGAACTGCTACACAATGTATATGCTGAAATACGAATGAGCATCACAAATAATTGATGAACTTCCTTCACAGTTGCAGAAGCCAGCTTTTCGGTTACGACACCAAATTCTGTTTTCTTGTTGCACTGTCTGTCACGGTTCATTTTTCTTCGAGTCAACACGTTACAATACACAGCCTTCCTTTTCTGTTTCAACACCAAATTCTGTACTATCGAAATTTGCTAATTTCATTCAACAATCTACCAAGTGCGGAGTATTAAAGAAAACAAGAGTCAAGTATTCTTAAACCGATTTTATTACAATCCTTAATCCTCATATTCACAAAGATCACTCTCTAGTCTCTACATTACTCTGATTTCTGAGAAATTACTCAAAATCTGACATTATTCTATCACAGATGCACACTATAACAAAGTGATTACGCCATGTCGCCATAGTAAAATACCGAATCTACCGTTGAAACAATTCCTAGATTAATCACTAGTTACTAACATTATAACAACAAAGAAATGCATTAACAGTAGAACAATGAAATCACTCTTCACTTGAAGAAACTCCAAGTACACCCAGCAAAATACCCGAAATACCCTTCTGAATCCTGAGCACGATGATGACCAAAACCACAATCAATCTGCAAACTTGGAAATCCAAGAACATTAAGAACCAACATAACCAAGAACACAAGAACCGCCACGTGTCCCCACGAACACGAACTCGTCCCTTTCACCGCGGCCGACACGGCTGCTGGCGGCAGAGGCCTCGCCTCGACGGTCGGGGGTCTAGGCGATCTTGGCTGCCTAGGACGCCTCCTAGACCGAACACCAGAAACATTAAACCCGCCACCATGGATTGACCCGTCAAGAAACCCGTCAACACCATGGACAGAAACGACGGCGTTTTGGTAAATGTCGGGTTTGGTAAGCTTAGAAGCGTTAATGGTGAAGTTGACGGCAGAGTTGTTGGTGATACGGAGGGTGGTCCCAGGGATGAGGGTCGGGAGGTGGGCCCCAGTGGGGAAGAGCTGGAGATCGGAGAAGGTGAGACGGCGAGGGATGACGTGGCTCGCCGGAGGAAGGTTGTTGTTGATGTTGTCGGGGAGGAAGAGGGTGGCGGAGAGAGGGACGGTGGTGGCGGAAGTGTCGCCGGCGGATAGGAGGTTAGCCCAGTTGCTGAAGTCGGTTGCACCAATTATGGCGTCGATAATGGTGTTTTCTTGGGCGTTGTGGTGTGGGGTTATCGGTGCGGTGGTTGGTGCCATGGCGGTGGCAGTGGTGGTGATGATGCTGAGGAGGAAGAGGAGAGAGAAGGCGAGGAAGGTGGTGATAGTTGTGGAAGCCATGGGAGGAGAGAGTTTGAAGGTTTCTTGTCAGTTAGTTATTTTCTGTTATTATTGTTTGTTTGGAATTATGTTTCTGTTATGAATGAGAGATAAGAGGGAGGGGTTTTTATAGTGATGAGTATGATGACTGGATGAGGGTAAGTGATTAGCGTATACAAAAATAATATACATATTCTCAAGACGGTTTTAAGAAAGACTCATTAACAAAGATTCGCTGACAAATTGAAATGAGATTTAAACACAGTATAAATAAGAGTAATATAAAATTATAAATGGAGGAATAAATAAAAGTCGATACCATAGAATAACAAAAAAATGCATAGAACTTTGGACACAAACATATTGTAAAGGTTTCGAAGATTTAGCTGTATTTTGAAGCAATATTACCTGCCCTGTTCAAGATTCGACTAGGACGACCAAAGAGGCAATTGTAGATGAAACCGAAATATAATACTACGCATCTACAGCCTGCAAGCAATTGCAGACCTTAGGACTAAGAAAATTTGCTATTTGTGCCTCAATAAATAGACCGGAGGACTAAGAAATTTGCTACTCCGTATTAACTTTGGATTACATCTCAAAATCCAGTCAGGATGTCACGACTATGATGACTTATCCTATCTCTCAAACGATCCAAGATTGATGTTGTTTACAACAAGATCATAAAAAACAGCAATGTGCATTGTTTCCTGCAGGGTCGTGTCCTACATTAGGAATTGGTGGGGATTTTAGTGGGGGTGGTTATTGTCATATGATCAGCAAATTCGGGTTGTTAATAGATCATGTTATAGATGCTCAGGTTGCGGATTATAAGGGTTGGATTCTAATCGGAGTTCCATGGGTGAGAACTGGTTTTGGGCAATCAGAGGTGGTGGTGGTGCTAGTTTCGTTGTTGTACTGTCTTATACAGTTATATAGGTAAGCTTGTGCTCGTACCTGAATCCGTGACAGTTATACAGGTAAGCTTGTGCAAATGGCAGCCTGTAATGAAAGATCTTGATGAAAACTTGTTCATTTGACTGTTAATACAACCTGGGAGCGTTCCAAAAAACCCAAAAAATGAACTTTCAGCGTTACATTTATGTCAGATTTCCTAGAAGATGCAAAAACATTTGTCAATCTCCTGAACACTAAACTGCCTAAATTAGGCATAAAGAAAGAAGACTGCCAGGAAATGAGTGGGTCGAAAGCTTTATTATTTTGGTTGAATTACGACACAGAAAGTCCATTTCAAGTCCTTCTAAACCGGACTTCTAATGTTAATTACTGAAAATCCGACTATGTTCATATGCCAATTGTGACAAAACATTTGAAATACAGCGCAACAAAAATGAGATGTAGAGTAGAGTCAGTAGACTGATAAAACTTTATTCACATATCAAGAGAGTATAATACATAAATGATTCAGTAATAGAAATAATTGATGCACTGCTACACAATGTGTATGAAGTATGAATGAACATCATAAATTCACAACGCTACAGGGCGTTTCGGTGTTTCCAGAAATAATCTCCTCTTGAGTTGTCCTTTACTGTCCCTCCAAGGGCAAATTCGAGGCACCATCAATGCTGAAACAATCTGTCTTTGTTCAACTTCAACCTTCACTTCACACCTTTCTTCAACTTCCTTCACAGGTGCTGCAGCATTCCTTTTCCGTTTGGACACCGATTTCTCTTTTTGTGCAGCATCCGAAGCCTCCTTTTTGGTTTTGTCACCAAATTCTGTTTTGCTGTACTTTCAGGATGAGAACCATCACATTGTTCTCCAACCACCTCTGCACTGACAGGATGTTCATGAATTTCCTGGAAAGGTTCCCCTCTTCCTGCAACATCCCTATTACCATAAAACCCAACTGAATCTTCGCTTTTTGTATCGTCATCACACCTACCAGCCTTAATCTTTTTACCCACAAAGAACCCGGAAGGACTATATTCATTGGAAGTGGACTTACAGTCCCTAAACCCCAATCGACCATACTCATAAGAAGAAGTAATTGTCATACTTTGGACTTCACAAGCATCCTGATCATTACCAGATATTCCAACAGAAGGTTCGCTTTCCTCGTCCGAATAATACACATTAGCCCTGATCTTCCGGCCAACAAAAATCCTAGAAGGATATTCACTTGAAGTGGACTTACTTTGGACTTCACAACCATCATCATCATTACCATAACACCCAACAGAAGATTCGCTTTTTGTATGGGAATTATAACCCTTAGCCCTGATCTTTTTACCAACAAAGAAACCAGAAGGACTGTATTCATTAGTATATTCATCAGAATTATTTTGGAGGTCTTTAAAATCAGACGCACCTTCACAAGCATCATTATCATGACCATCAAACCCGACAGATGATTCGCTCTTAGCATCCCCATCATCCGCCTTCTTAGCCCTAATCTTTCGACCAACAAAGAAGCCGGAAGGACTAAACTCATCCGTATACTCATTAGAAGTATTAGAAGTAGATTCACTTTGAACTTGTTCGAATCTACGCCTCTTACGAATTTGACCGACAAAAAACCCGGAAGGACTAAACTCATTCGTATACTCAGACGACCTACTATCACTTCCACCTTCTTCAAATTCCTCCTCATGGTGATTAATGTAATTATTCTCTACTATCTGAACTCCATCAGTAGAAAAACTAGAGCACCCGTCATTACATTTCTTTTTGAACACGAAATTTCTTAAGCAACTATCATCATCATCATCATCATCATCATCATCAAAACCATGGTCCAAAATAGCAAAATTATCAGAAACAACTTCTTGAACAAAATCTGAAAACCCCGTATATGTTTTGACAAGATTATACGAACCGCAAGCCATGAATAAGGATTGTAATAATGTAAACTTGTAATTATAACAAAATCGCAAATTAGAATTCTTTGTATTATTTGTAGAATTAATAAGGAATGATTTTGTTCATGTGATTGTTCGTCTGATTGTTTAAATACCACAAAGAGGCGGTTTGGTTTTCCTTGGTTGCTACGGTATATCAACTTTCCAAAACTTGATAGATTTCGGAAACAAAGTTAAGAGTTAAAGTTATATCCAGTCAATGTACAGCTAATTACTTGGTTGTTCCCATATTACCGTTATTGAAATTCCAAGTCACTGTTGCATTGGGATTTGGGAGACGGGAGTTTGGGAGTTGAACAATCCGAGCCCACTTAAAATGGGCTGATTAGCTGTTTCAATTTTGAGCTTTAAACAAATTCTTTTCTAGAATTTAAAGAAATAAATGGCCTTTTAAGGCTTGTCTTATTTTTTTCGGCTTAGACCCCAAATTGTTGAGTCATTGGACGGTGTTAATGACTTGTAAAATATCGAAATTTTAGAGTTGTGCATTATAGCGAGGCAATGAGCCCAGTTCGATGTTTAGTAGCCCGGCCCAGCCCACTGTCATCCTTGGTCCGGGCTAGTGCCGCAATTTCCTCGGCCTAGCCCAATCCACACACTAATTTAAAAAAAGTATATGAAGGGCTAGCTCGGCTCGGTACCGCCCCGCTAATTAGTGGGCCGGGCGTGACCAAGACAAAATTGGCCCAGTACTTGCCTGCCCAGTCCTCTGGTTCAATCCATCCCGCACTAACGCACATCTCTACCTATATTTATTAGACAAAACTTGTTCTGCCATGGTTTCAAAGTCGTCCCATTTCGTTAACTATTTTGAATTTAATTGTTCAACAAAAAGGAGTTTTGTTAAAGAATAGGCTCAAATGCTCATTACAAGCTTCATACTCCCTCCATTCAACTCCACACTACCACTATCTATTTTGCACACTATTCACAAGCGTGTGTTCAATTTCAATTTTCTCTCAATACGTAAATGACATTATATTCATGTGGGATCTTGTTTGATTCGTTTTTACGAGTATATTATAAATATCTAACTTTTATAATTTTTGCTAATACGTAGCTAACGATATTTACCGCGTAAAACACGTCTTGGCAAACGTGCAAAAAGAAAGTGGTAGTGTGGAGTTGAATGGAGGGAGTATATAGTTAAGATCTAAGGATCAGTTCATGTTCGCAGTCAAATAATAAAAATTAGTGAAAAATTAAATTGACAAAGTCTTAAAAGAGTAGTCTTATTAATAATCACATAGAGGATCTTAGTTATATCAGGACTCAAGAGGAGGTCCAACCTCTTCTGGTTTTTTCATAATACAATGTCAACTTATCAGTCGATCCCCCTTGACTCAATGATTGTTTCTTAATGTTCACCCACAAAATCAATAATAGTTTAAACATCGACCCTCCTTATTACCAAAGCATCCTGCTTGTGACGGACACAAGCTGAAGACGGATAGTGTTCTTCTCACAATAAGGTTAGTGAGGGAGAAATGGAGCAAGCCATGGATAGTGCGCGTCACTTACATATTATGAAAGGGACACTATCTCGTCCATCTTCAGTTTATCAGGTTGTGATGGATGATACCCATCTAACCCTACATACTCAAATAGTCCAAAGAGCCAGCCAAGCAACCAATTATCCAAGCTAACGTGATAGTGTTTAATTAGTTACGTTGACATGTGATCCGTGCAGCAACCCTGCCTTTATGTCATACAACATACCAATTATCAATTATCAATTATTCCTCACAATTACTTTATTTTGTGAGGGGAAATAAAGAAAGTATAAACATATTATTGGGACGGAAGTAGTACCAATTACCATAGGGCATAAATTATAGATCAATTGTATTCGTCATACATCATGTATTTGCAACCGTGCAGTCATGCAGAGTAAAAGTAATTAGTTAATAATGCATGAACAATGGGAAACTTCATGACTACAAGTAATTACCCAGTTTTCAGATGTTTCAATAATTTTGTTATGCCCCTAAATTTTCATTAGTTCGGGCAAGAATCGAATTAATATATACATATACGACACCACGTTTTATTGAAAAATTATTAATTATTTGTTTCTACGACTACAACGTTCTAACAAAATATTAATCATTGACGTAATTCGTTTTCTTTTCAAATCTTAATTGTATATTTTGGTATGTGTGTACTTTTAATTGAAGTCCGCTGAGTACAAATATATTTAAGTGAAAAAATATAATCTGTAATAAGTATTTATGTTCTACATACCTTTTTTTTTTTAATTAGATAGACCGTCCACATATATTAATGCATTCTGTTTTAAGACGATTTCACAAAATAGTTGCGAGATGAATAAATAGCAAACAAACACTGCACGATATTAATGAGTGGGTCACTAGGACCGGTACAAAATCTCGTCCATGCCCTATGAAGCTATAAATATTGGTACATAAGAAAACAGCAATAAAATTGAGATCATGTCTAACAATATTTGGAGAACATGAGTTCAATAGGAAAACCAATTCATTGCAAAGGTAAATATGTTTACAACCTTATTTTGTTACTTGTATTTTTCGGTGTTGAAACGCTTCGTTTGGTGCCTGATAGCTTATGAAACGGTGCAGCTGCGGTAGCAAGGGAGGCCGGAAAACCATTGGTGATTGAACAAGTAGTGGTTGCTCCACCTAAGGCGCATGAAGTCCGTGTTAAGATCATTTGTACTTCTCTTTGTCATACTGATATTACCTTATGGAAATTAAAGGTAAGTCGTATTCCCTCTAACTTAACTGATTCTCACGTTTCTCTTTTATTTTGTTCTCGTTATGTTTAAATTAAATTTCAGAAAAACATACAAAATTAATCACTATATTGATCGTGATACTAATTTGTAATAAAAAAATTATTCGAGCTATCAACTAGAAAGCTAAAAGTCGTCCCAAAACTAAATGAATTTTCGCGAGTATTTTTATACATACATACATGTTAAACGTACGCGATTATAGTTAGTTAAGATCTAAGAATTAGGCTAAATAAATGGTCATCAAGTAAAACAAGTAAATGTACACCTTTTCTCGAGTTCATTTAATTATCTTTTATATTCTCTACGACGAGGATTTTAATTAAAGGTAAAGTTGATAGTAACAAATTATTGGTTGGGTGATTGCTCTATTGAAGGAACCACCTGGATACTTTCCAAGAATTTTGGGCCATGAGGCTGCTGGGTAATGCTTCTACCTTAATAAATGCTTCTACCTTAATAAATGCTTCTACCTTAATATGCTCCCTTAGTCCCTCCCTTCCAATCATTTGATGTACTGTATATCTTTATTTACAAAGTATACGCAAGGAAATTTGAATTGTGGATCAAATCGATTAAGCTCATATACATGGAAGTACAAGCATACACAATTGTGTCTAGGACCACGGTCAAGTGTTTGTATTTCAAACTTCAGGTCCATTTAACCATTTTATCAATTATTCCAAGATCCGCTACTAATTGAGAGGCGGATTTATCTGACATTGTTTTCCGTAAGTACAAAAATCATCAAACTACTCAAATTTAGTAACTGACCAAATATCAAACTGTGGATGTACCGTGTACCCACTGAACATAATATTGCACTTTTATATCCATCGTCCTCGCCGTCATCATAATTGAGAGGCGGTGTCGTGGTGGTCGTCGTCGTCATCATCATCATTATGTGATGCCTATGTAATTACGCCATTGGTCCAATGTTCGTTCGTAATTAATATTGTTGGACATTATGGTTCTTCACCTACATCAATTTTTGGTCCACCCGAAAATCATATGGCTAGGTATTCTGTTACATTAAATATACGGGTAATAAAGTTGGTTGGGCTCTAGCACTACTCTATACAATGATATGTGAACTTGTTATCGTAATACGTATGTGTCCAAATTCTAGTGGTCGTATTCGTTTACAATCTTATCAATGTTTTTTTAGGCTTAAAACTCGACAATTAGTTTAAAATAGAACGAGTAGTTGTATTACATTTATGCACGTGTCAGCGTAAAACAGGACTACTCATTCTATTTTATAATGATTTCGAGTTTTAAGCAAAGTGGCAATCAATGTTATTACTTCATCACTTCACTTTGGATGTGCATCGTGTGATTGACTCGACACGACATGGAACAACAATTAGGCACCTTATTTTAGGCCGAAAGAGAGACAATTTTAACGAAATAGTCTCGTCCAACTCGAATTCTTGTAGCGGAAAATTTGATCTGATGTTGATTGAATTTATAAATTTTGTTTAGTAAAACATTATGCTTTATTTCTCGCATGCAGTATTGTGGAGAGCGTAGGAGAGGGAGTTAATGAGTTTAAAGAAGGAGACTTCGTAGTGCCAGTGTTTTTGGCGAACTGTGGGGAATGTATTGACTGCAAATCAAAGAGAAGTAATCTATGCGAGACGCTGCCGTTTAAGCTGTCATCTTATATGCCGAGAGATGAGACAAGTAGATTCACAGATACGAAAGGGGAAGCCTTGTACCATTGTATGCATGTCTCAAGTTTTAGCCAGTATACAGTTGTGGATGTTGCTCATGTTGCCAAGATAAACCCCGCTATTCCACCTGATAGGGCTTGCCTTCTTAGTTGCGGAATTTCTACAGGTACTTTTGTTTCGTTCCTTTGAGGTTCCGGTCATAATTAATTTACGTGTTTTTACCAGTAAATGAACTTGTTTCTGATGCAGGAGTTGGCGCTGCTTGGAAAACAGCTCAAGTCGAAGCAGGATCAACAGTTGCTATTTTTGGCTTGGGAGTCGTTGGACTAGCAGTATGCATCTCACTCTAAGTAATATTACAATCATTCACAGTGCAAGGGCAGATTCAACTCATCTGGT
>VHZZ01000122.1:213986-244809 GCA_009801015.1 Silene noctiflora
TTAATGTTTTCTAGCCAAGGGCAAAATTGGAAGAAAAAACGAATTTTAGGGGCGAGATGAGTAAAAGAGGGGCGATCTTTAGAAATTTCGTAAAACTAGAACGTCGATACAAGGAAGGCCGACATTCATCATGCTATGCCACGTGTCATAATTGAGACGTTTCGAGAGGTGTGGTCAGGTACGTACAGTACGACTACGACCCCTTAATTTAAGGACTAATCCACTATCAAGGATTTCTCTTTCTAAATGTTTTGAGCTACTACACATGTCGAGCAATAAGTAAGTCTCCCATGTCACGAGGGTATTCGTTAAAAGTTTGTGACAGGTCAAGTATCATCCACATGGGTAGATAAAACAAAAGTAAGAGTGCTTAGGTAATTATAAAAGGTTTGTCTTTATCTTCTTAAGTAAGTTTTATTTGAGCCGTCACAAGCTTGTGACGGATATTCCCCTATACGAACGAGAATTTGAGCATGTCTACTGTCTACCCAATTGGATTCATGAATGAGTTTTCAAGTCCGTAACAGTGTATTTAAATGGTAGACGGAGACTTTTTGACATAAGTTTGTGACTTTTCAAGTTGTAGGTGTGAGAACAACTCAGGGAACAATTCCTTGTTCTTTTGGACTTATTTTTGCTTAACTTAACTTATTTTTGTTGAATTTTTCTGAATTTAACTTATTTTTGCTGAATTTAACTTATTTTTGGTTAACTTTTCTGAAGTTAACTTAATTTAACTTATTTTTGCTGAACTTAACTTATTTTTGCTGAACTTTTCTTAACTTATCTTTGCTGAACTTAACTTAACTTATATTTGCTGAACTTAACTTATTTTTGCTTAACATTTATGAATTTAACTTATGTTTAACTTTTCTAAATTTAACTTATACGAGCTTACGTTTACGAACTAATTGAATAATAATAATAATAATAATAATAATAATAATAATAATAATTGTTGTCGTTGTCGTTGTTGTTATAGATGATATTGATAAAAACAAAAAATATAAAGGGAGAGTTGGGTGGGACTTCAGAAGTATTCAATAAGACAGTATGTAATTTTTTTAATTTTTTTTTTTGTTTTTTTTGTAAAGTATAATGTTTTGAGTAAATAATTAATGTCCTGTTTTTTGCTTCAATTTTAATAAAAATCGTACGGAAATTATCCTATGCAACGGTCTTATCCTGTGTATTTTTTGCAAAATCTGACCAATTTTTTTATTAATAGTGACTAGTTTGGCTAAATAGTAATTATCCTATATATGCGAATGGCCACTATTTAAAAAAATGGTCGCATAAGAGAATTTGTGAAAATCGTAACCTTTTCAAAACTCATCAATACTATAAAAAACTTAGCTTAACTTTTCCGAACTTAATTTTGCTGAACTTAACTTATTTTTGTTTAATTTTTCTGAACTTATTTTTGCTGAACTTTTCTGAACTTATTTTTGCTGAACTGAATTTAACTTATTTTTGCTGAACTTTTCTGAACTTAACTTATTTTTGCTGAATTTAACTTAAATTAAGTAAAGAAAAGCCCAAAAGAACAGGGTCTCAATAAGTATATGGTGTGATTTGTGATATGTGCTCCCTCCATTTCTATCCTTTGTTTACCTATTTTATTTTTAAGAGTTTTACTTATTTGTATTTCTCCTTTTGAAAAATTCTAAGGTCCAGCGGCTATAGAAGAATATCGTACACCCCAACCAATGAGATGTCTTGGTTTTTATTTTACTAAGATTATGTTCTACTCTGTATTATTTATGGAGAATTTAGTCAATTCTAATATTCTTATTGGGTGGGTATACGATGACATGGTACATCCTGTGTACCGAAGAATTCTCTTTTTTATAATGAGAATGTTTTCTATGAATAATTTGATTATCCTACATAAGTATTTTTCTTTGATTTTTTATCTTTGTGACAAAAGTAAAGGTAAACAAATGAGCGAAACAGTGAAAAACAAATTGATAATCTTTTAAGCTTGTTACACAGCTTTGCTACCATGCCTACCAATAAGACTTTACGGTAAAATGTAGAATAATTTATCAAGTTTTTTTTATTACTTTGATTGTCTTTTGTAAGTAACTCGATACAACATAATAAATAAATATTTGTTTTTCTATTTAAAAAGACGATAAATCATGAATATAATGGTAGACGTAGTAGTAGCAATCTTTGCTACTAATAATACTGATTACTGAACTACGTATTGGTTATCTGTAAACATAAACAATTGAAGCTAGAAATGATATTTGGACTCTAAACTCCCTTGTACACCACACAATCACACATCTGCCAGATTGCAATTAACACAGCATTTCAGATGTTACGTGTCAAATACGGAATATTACGTGCTATCTAGTAAGCTCTTTATTGCTTACTATTTATATTTAATTTTATCCACCCAAAACAAATACAGTACTAATTTTTCGAATAAGATCCATTTAGATGATAAACCTAATTTTATAAGCATGCAATCAATGTCAATTTAAAAGGCATGTAAGGTCGTCATCATAAGCTATCATAAACTTATTCAATATGTCAATTGTTACTATAATTCGTAACTAAAAAATAAACAATTGGACGAAATGTTGTCCCATATAATTCGAAAAAATATTGTCACTTAAAACTTATTCTCTAATATGGTGTCGTACTGTCGTATCTATGTAAGACTGAAAAACCTTACATAAACTACTATCGAAATACCTTTAGGTGGTAACAATGGTACAAGATTAGAAAAAATAAACAATAAATTTAATTACTAAGGACACGTAGACACACAATTGCTTTGTCTGTGTTACCTTTGAATGCGATTTTTTCTACTAAGAGTTTGCTCAATTCCATGGACAGGGATCGAACCCCTAACCTCATGGTTAAGGGATGAGTTGAACAACCACCACACCAAACCCATTTGGTTACACTAGACAAATTATTCAAGGTTGGATTTTTGCAAATACATGTGACCTTGGCGACCCATCAAGTCATGATGGGTCTTTGTTCATGTTCATGTCGATTTTAAATAGACAATATTTCCCACCGCAAGTCACAACCCACCTCAATTACAAAAGTAGCTTATTTATCTCAACCCTAACCAATCACTTTAATTTTTCTACAATGTAAACTCGGTTTGTCAACCCATTTATAAAACAAATCATTTTTAAGTCACTTAACCCATTAACTTCATTACCCAACTAAACTTTACAAATTACAAGTTACAACCCATGAACCCAAAGATGATGAATGATTATTATACCCGTGGTTTTTGTTTTTACGCAGGTCACTTGGATAATCTGTATTGAGTTTATCTCAAATTAAAAGTTCTCAACCCCAATCTAACCCATATAAACTGTGTCACTTCTATGTCAACCAATTACACAAACAAGTCATAAACATAAACCTTCAACTTTATCGGATCAATAATTATCACCTCTAATTCTCTAATCCTCCGGATTTGAATCCGGAGACAACAATTTTTCAATGAACCTATTTTGTATTTGGGCTGGATCGCTTCAATTAGAATAAGCCTATGTACAACAAATAAAATTGGCCCAAATTTGGTCAACGTCCAACGTTGACTTCATTTCTTTCCTCTTTTCACACTTATTCTTCGAAATTCTCGTATTAGTTTCACCGGCGACACAAATATCAATATTCCGCCATTGTTAACGACATCGAAGCTCCGCATAAACTCATACTACTAATCATCTCTCCACTCTCTCTCCTCCTCAACACACTATTCTAGAGAGAGGAAGAGAGGAGTGAAACGACGTCGTATTGAGGAGAGAGAGATGATAACAAGGCATAATTTAGCGGAGCAATTGAGAGAGTATCAGATAAGATCTAAGCATGATTGGACTTCTCCTTCTTTCTTCTCTTCGTCTTCTCAATTCACTTCTAGGTATTCTCATTTTAATTCTTTTTATGCATTAATTCAGATCTTTGAGCTTGATTTAGTTAGGGTTGATACAAATATTTGATTGATTGATTGATTTTGTTATGAAATTGTGGAATTGAGGAATTTTTGCTTGAAAGCGGTGATCAATTGTGATGATCTGTATAAGATTCGATTTAGTTTTATCCGGTTGTTTTAATTATGCGAGGGAGCTTTGTTTACATTTGATTAAAATACCTCTGAATCAAATGACTGGGACGGAGGGAGTACAATCTAATGGAACAGGAAGCGTAGCAGAAATTTAAGTTTGGAACTTTTATGGGTGTGTTTGGATAGCAAAAGTGGAGGTAAAGGAAGGGGAGGGGGAAGGAGGGAAGGGAAAGGGGGAGAAGGGAAGGGAAGGGAAGGGGAGGGGAAATGGAGTGTGGGTGTTTGGATACAATTTCCCTCCAAATCTTGCCTATTGTGGAGAGATTTTGATTAGGCTTGGAGGAGGGAAATTGGATCCCTCCAAATCTCTCCCCCTCCATTTCCCTCCACCCTCATTTACTATCCAAACAAGGGATTTTAAATCCCTTACTTTCCCTCCCTTTCTTTTCCCTCCAAATCCCTCAATCCAAACACACCCTTAGGGTATGAATTGATCGGTGGAAGATGATATTGTTTTTTATTGGAACAGATTGTATAGTGATGGTGCTTTAGTGGATAAGTAAGTTGTTGTATTCTGAATTCTTGGAGTGGATGGACTGTGGTTTGAGCTATACATGTATGTTATGTAATTTCTCAGGAATTCACTGTGGTTTAAGGCGAGGCTCATATGTGTTGTGTAATGTCTTGGGGATGACGCTTCGTTTATTTGTCCCAGTGTTGAGAGGTGATAGTTTGGGCTGGGGTTGGGATGCAATTGCGTGAATTTGTAGATACTTGTGAGCTTTTGACTTTGTTTGTATGTGATATTTCGCTGGAATGGAAGGAGAGGAGAGGTAAATGGAGATGTAATCTTTCTCATACTGAAAGGATTTGTATTGGCTTAAATGGATCATTTTATATCCTTCCGACCAACTTATTATCCAAATCAGGGAAATTGCTTTTCTCCCTTTACCTACAAACCCTTTAATACTAATAAGGTGCTTGTGTTTTACCGGGTACCATGAGCTTTCTAGATGATTTCGAGTTATCTTGGCTTCTTAAGGCCCTGTTCAAGTTCCAGTGATCTTTGAGTTGTTAGCAGTGGTTGATTGGTTCCCATATGGTAGATCTAAGTCTCTAACAAATACTCAGGTGAAATATTTGTGGTTTCATACACGATTACACCAATTGTTTAAACTAGCTTATGAGAAGTTGCTCCTAGTTTGTAACTTAAGGAAAAACTCTCTTAAAAAGCTTGTTTCAGAGTTCAGCTGAAGAACTTTCTCGTGTAGTTCAAAAATTGAGATACTCATGGTCCAATTATTTATGGGCTTCGTTCGCAAGAAACAGTTGTATTGCTTTTGCAAATTGCTATTTGGGACTTGTTTTTGTATTGCTTGATTGTCCTTTCTACCTATGACCTGACGTAAATTGTTTGTCTTTTTTATACACTGTGTTTGGATAGAGAGATTTGGAGGGAAAAGAAAGGGAGGGAGAGTAAGGGATTTGAAATCCCTTGTTAGGATAGCAAATGAGAGTAGAGGGAAATAGAGGGGGAGGGATTTGGAGGGATCCAATTTCCCTCCTCCAAGCCTAATCAAAATTTCTTCACAATAGGCAAGATTTTGAGAGAAATTATATCCAAACACCCACACTTCTTTCCCCCTCCCCTTCCCTTCTTTTCCTTTCCCTTCCCTCCTTCCCCCTCCCCTCCCTTTCCCTCCACTTTTGCTATCCAAACACAACCCAGGGTGGTTTGGATGGAGGGATTTGGAGGGAAAGGATAGGGAGGGGGAGTAGGGGATTTAAATCCCTTGTTTGGGCAGCAAATAAGGGGAGAGGGAAATGGAGGGGGAGGGATATGGAGGGATCCATTTTCCCTCCTCCAAGGCAAATCAAAATCTCTCCAATATACGGTATGAAAGATTTAGAGGGAAATTGTTTCCAAGACGTAGGATTTGGTTAGTAGATGTGCATGAGTACTTTTTACCTTCATACATAGTTTAAAAAAATGGTTAGACATTTGGCCATTTGGGTAGATGAGAAGCTTTTGGTAGTCAGCAGGTGTTATTATCCACAATTTTCTGATTTATTTCCTCATTGTCTGTTAATGAATGAGTCTGCCTCTCTCCCCATTTTTTTCTTTGATCCTCTCTATAAATTACTGCTTGTTTCAGATAATTGAATGTATTATTATTGTAAGTCTGAACTTTAGAAGGATATAAAGGGTAATTGGAAGAAGAGGGTAAACCGCTTCGTGATGTTTTTTGGTTATTGAGAAGAGGAGAGTTGGCTGTGTCAAGAAGCTTTGGTTATTCAGTATTAGGCTTTACTTATTTATTTGTTCCTTTTTTCCTTTTCCTTCCAGGTTTCTATCCGTTTTGTTTTGTGTTTGTTAAATTGTATTCCCAAAACAACGGCATCTGAATATGGGGATGCACAGAACGCGGAAAACTAAACTATTACAATACCAATGTATTCTACTTGGTTCAGTTTCTTTCATTTTTCAGAGAACTGATCAGGGCTAAGCAAACAAAGTGGAATACGATTGTTGAATCTTGTGGTTATGTCAGATTAGATGAATAACTTAGATTCAAAACTACGAGTTACCAGTTTGGATAATATCAAAAAATGACAACGAACCAGAAGATAATGTTAAGAAACTGGTAAATTGAGTCGTGTTAATTCACTTGTCTAATTCTTGGGCTTGAAGTTATCTACGAGTTTCATGAGTTTCATAGGCCAAACTAACAGACTAACAGTTACTCCGTATTTTACTTTTGATATGTGACCTTGTTTGTTTATGATTACTATCCTTTCTGCCAGTGATACAACGGGAACTTGTTATGAAACTGGTAAATTTAGTCGTGTTACTTGTCTTCTTGCTGTACGCTTGTAAAGTAACAACTCTGTGTCTCTTTTGACAGGGTTGATATAGCAATCTTCGTAATATGGGAACTTGTTATCGTTGCATTCCTGGTGTTTTCAGGAGTTTCGCTATACTTCAGACATGTGCGACTTGCGTTTATCTTAATATGTGTTACATTGTTGTTACTTCTGTGCATGAAAATCACAAAGCAAGTACGATTGGCACGTAAGAAGAAACGAAGAATGCTTCTACCATTATCAATGTAAGGTTGCAAAATAGTGATATTGGTTTATCATTGTCTTTTATAAATTTTGCTTTTTCAACATTTCATATTGCCAATTTTGTAAATTATTTTTTTTATCATACAAAGTCTTGGTTGCATTTGTGTCGAGTGACTATTATTTTTCATGAGCTTTATGCATGAATGAGAAGCCTTCAAAGTGCTAGGTGGTCTGTTTCGACACTAAATTATGCAGAAGCCAAGTTGTTTAGGGGATGGTGGTATTGTTAGTCGTTTCTATTACTATACTTGCTACCAACTTGTATACAAATGTGTGATGGTGTTTTGCCTCATGGCTGACTGTTTCGGTGTTCTCAGTTAATTTTGTACGCTTAGTCTGCACACTAGCGTAATTTCTCTTTCTTGATTCCACAAGATCAAAATACCTTATTTTGTGCAACATTTGTTGTATTATGGCGATAAAGTGTGTTATAAGTTTTATTGGAAATGGAAGCAATGTAGTTTTTGTAAAGCAAGATGAAATGGCTCAAAAGATTGGATAAGATTCTGTTTATTGTAGTTTTTATAAGTACGGAACTCATCGGTTACAGAGTGCCAATAACCATTCATACGTTCATGATGTCTTGCTTAACTGTGATTGTCGGTCACCGTTAGGTACCAGCAAGACTTAGGAAAGCTCAAATAATGTACGCAGATTGTCTGTCTATAGGTGGATTTATGGGATGACACAGAGGATATGTAAACTTCACTCACTCAAATAATTTATAGAATATTATTCTAATCACCAACCACATATGTCACAGTAGTTGCGTATTGATGAAAAGCGATACAGAAACTTATTCAAAATCGTGGTGTTTTGGCAATCGCTTAAGCTATCAGCACAAATTCACAGCAACTGTTTTCCAAATATTCGAATTATGTGTACAAAAAGTAAAAGGGGTCATAATAGTATGGAGAAACGTCATAGTTTGGAACCCGCAGTAGCCAGTCTAATGAGGTCTTTCCGCAGAATCTTGCCTGATGCATTCTTCGGTATGGAATCTGCAAATGCCACTCTCCTGATTCTTTTATAAGGTGCAACCTGCATAAACCACACGGTTTACTCCATTATTCCTCTGGATTAAAACTTTAAAACGATAACTAAACTGCCTTTGTGGGCTTATTGGCGGAATCATCAAGTGATGGTATTCACGACTTGGGTTCATAACTATCAAATACCAAATCTTCACCAACACATTTCAGATAGCATCTGGTTGATATCACTCTGTTAAACTCACCTGTCTTGCCGCAAAGTCCATCACCTCTTTGTCCGATAATGCACTACCCGCTTTTCTGACTACATAAGCCATCGGGAACTGCCCAACGTCCTTATCAGGGAAACTACCATAGACAAAATGATTCAAGAAAACATATTAGAAAATGAATTCACTTGGGAGATGTGAAGTAATGGGGAAGCTGATGGCATTTTCGGAGCAATACTTACGGAATAACAGCAGCATCTGCAATTTGTGGATGAGTGAGCAGCAATGCCTCTAATTCAGCAGGTGCGACCTATTACACAAACATATGAACACCACATCAATTTTAGCTCTTTCCATCCTACCTTCTAAATAGATTAACGAGTCCACGAGAAACAGTAGAATCAGGTAACATTATGGTATTCAATCTGGCCAACCACCAAACTATAAAGGTTTTGAAGATTTCTAGGGCTACAATATTAACTTGGAACAATAAGGAGAAATCTCAACACATGTTTCTAGGGGTCTCATTTACATGCATGGTAGCTGGTAGGTGCGGGTTAACGAGTTCAACATAACCCACTCACACAATCACCTATAAGAAACGGCCTAATATGTAAAACCGACCCATTAACCATATAATTAAATGTGTAGTATATAATGAAATGAGTTGGTTTCATATGTGACTATGTGAGACAGTTTCACATATGACTCACTGACTCACTCTACGAGACGTATCTTATAAGAGAAATGAACCTAAAGATGGGCGACAAGTGGTGAACCTCTACAGAATTGTGAAAAATATAATCACTCGACAAGATATCCACTAAATATCTTAAAATAAAAAATAACCTGGTATCCCTTGTACTTTATCAACTCCTTTAGTCTATCTACCACAAAGAGATATCCATCTTCGTCGATGTAACATATGTCACCTGTCTTCAGCCAGCCGTCTGAAGTGATAGTATTGGCAGTCGCCTCAGGATTGTTGAAGTATCCTGCAACACAAGCCCAATGAAGAAATTAGTAGAAGAAAGTCCCCAGTCACAGGTATCAATTGTATTCAGTCTTTTCCGAAGACCTAACAAAAATTAGTAGAAGAAAGTCCCCAGTCACAGGTTTCAATTGTATTCGAAATGATCCAATCCATAATGACCATATAGGAAATGATACGTTAGCCAAGTCTACTTCTGGACCAATTACTATTGGAGAGGAAATACCTTGAACTTTGGAAATGATGGCCATTTTATCATACCGAATGTGGAAACTGGAAGTTTATCAAACTAGCACAACCCAAAACAATATTTCAAATCGAAGATTGTTCTACGGGCAGTTACCTTTCATAACAGTAGGTCCACGGAGCCAAAGTTCACCAGTCTGATTAACACCCAAAGCGACACCACTCTCTGGGTCCACAATCTTTGCTTCAATGCTCGGGGACAGCAATCCAGCAGTCCCATACTTGCGACTCTCCTCTAAGCTGTCAGATGATGCCCCAATTGCTGTGGATTCAGTAAGTCCGTAACCCTGCATGATCACCACATTCGGAAACTTCTCAACAAATCCCTCAATCACTTCCTTCCCTAAGGGTGCCCCTCCTGACAAAACATGCTTTAACGAGCTCAAATCATAATTCTTCTTGATTTGATCCGCTTGATTCACCATGGCTACCAGTATAGGAGGAACAAGTGGAAAGTAGTTGACCTTGTACTTTGCTATTGCTAGGAGCAGGTCATTCATTTCAAATTTCGATAACACAACAATCGTAGCTCCAGATGCTAGCAATCCTGTTCAAAAAGCATATCGTTTAATGATCTTATTACGAGTATTCAAACACTATACATTATACATACTATATCAAAGAGACACTACCACCACGATCAGGAAGATAGCAAATGTCAATATGTCATGTCACATCGTCATAATTTAACCCGACTCAAATCCGAACTAAACCAGATACTCAAAACGAACATACCTGTAGCAAAGGCAACAAGGCCATAAATATGAAACATAGGAACAGTACAAATAAAAGTCCCAAGGGACCCACTACCCTCAGCCGTTCTAGTAAACCGTTGAATAATCGTCTGAACCATGGCAATCATATTCCGATGTGACGAAACTACCCCTTTACTCATCCCCGTCGTCCCCGACGAATACAACAACGCCGCGGCGTCGTTTTGCCTCACTTTCTCTCTCCTCACCTCCCCCTCTCCGCCACCGCCACCCTTCATCAACTCCCCTAATGACGAAACTACCCCTACACCCTTCCCCTCCCCTTCCTCCAACAGCACAACCGGGACCCCACAGCCAGTGAGTTTCCCAACGAGTTCCCGAGTCACGAAAGCGAGTTTCGGTCGCGAGT
Source organism: Silene noctiflora (assembly GCA_009801015.1). Taxonomy (NCBI): domain Eukaryota; kingdom Viridiplantae; phylum Streptophyta; class Magnoliopsida; order Caryophyllales; family Caryophyllaceae; genus Silene; species Silene noctiflora. Next base: position 224,721 of record VHZZ01000122.1, read on the forward strand.
CAGCGAGTTGCTTAGCAATTTCCGAGTTGGTATTAAGCGGGTTGGCGGTTGTGATCAACGCGCCGAGGGACATGACGGAGAGACATACGATAGGGAAGTAAATTGAATTCGGAGAGAGGATTAAGACCACGTGGCCTTTTCTGATGCCGTAGATTGTAGAGAGAGTGTGTGAGAGTGAATCGACGGCGGTCCATAAGTCAACGTAAGACAGGTGGCGGCCTGTGATTGCGTCGATGAAGGCTGTTGTGGTACGGTGGGGTCGGGAGGAGATGAAGGTTGTTATGTCGAGGGTTGGGTTTGGTGGGAGCGGGATTGGTTGGCGTTTGCTGTGGAATGATGAAGTGGTGGCAGTGTATCCACTTGACATGCTGGCAGTGACGGAGTTGGTGAATTAAATCTGAAAGAGCAAATTACGATGATTATTATTATTATTATTATTATTATTATTTGATGATGGGTTGATTATTAAGGGGAGGGGGGAGTGAGGAGTCAAGGGGTCAATAGAGATGGCGGGGAGAATGAGAAGGTAAGAGGGAACGGAGGGCTGTGATTTAATGAGAGTGAGTGTATCTGTGTATGCATTTATCATGTGTGGGAAATGAATTATTGAGACTTGATGGGGAGTGGGGACAAAGTGACACACATGCGATTATGTGACTTTATAATGTGTACGGAGTACTTGTCAATTGCTTTAGTTTAATTGCTTTAATTAATAATTATCTCATGTGATTATAGTTGTACAATTTTTTGTTTGAGTCAAACTTAAGACGGCTTAACTTTAAGACAAATATTGTTATTCTCTAAACATTTTTTAGTCTTAATTAATATATTTGACTCGTTTTAACTTTAAGACAAATATATCGGTCTAATTAGTGAGAGAGTTGATATTATTGTTCCTTCGATAGGTTTTTATAAAACCGTTTTAAGTTAATCACCTTTTGCAACTAAATTGTACATGTCATCTTAATTAAAGACAAATCTAATATGGAGGATTGTTAGTTTACTTTAAATATTTGTGATTTGTAAAAGTCTAAGGATTGTTACTTTGTACTCCTTATGTTTTGGTTATTTGTTGTCCTTTTTCATTTTGGAGTGTCTAAGTCAATTGTTGTATTTTCTATTTTAGGAATGAACTTGATTTGATGAGCAATTTGATCATTCGTACTTAATTTGGTCCACTTGTCATTTAGTAATCGGCTATCTCCTCTTTCCTTGATCTTTGTGCCAAAATTAAAAGACAACAATTGATCCGGACGAACGGAGTATTTGGTTTTCCAACATGTTTTTCCAAGGTTGGCAAGATTGGAATCTCACTTTGGGTTGAGAAAGGAGTTTAAAGTGGACTGTAGGTCATATAATTAATAGGAATTTTTTTTGTCATGATGAAAAAGATTGCTCGTTTAGACTACACCTTGTGTTATAGCATGAGCGATCCTATTGAGATTTTTAGGACAATAGCTAAGAGAAAAGCAGTGGCAAACGACAACTAAGGAAGCAATAAAATGGATAATGGCAGAGTAATGATTCATGAGTGATATCGCCAATGCCATTAACTTGAAATGCGAGGTTTAAGCAGTTTGTAGTGGCATCAATGTGCTTGTATCCTTGTGATGCCGCATCAGAAATTGCATGCCTTAAAGCAGTTACTTCAGCTTGAAAAGGTGATTTTGCTCAAAAGGTCGTCTGTCCCCCGTGGAAGATGATTCTGTTTTTGTCAAGAAAGATCCAACCTGCAGACTGCAGTGGCCTTAAAATTTGACTTCCAAGAAACATCACCCAAAACTAAACTAAATGAACTCTTAAATCAACATTTTCCCTTAAAGTTAATTTAATTGCTCAAATGACTTAAAAGTTACAAGATGGATTATAACTTACCAATTAATAAATTAATTTACTTGTTTATCAATTATTAATATTATTTGTTGAGTTTTGATTAATTAGGGTATGTCGATTTTTATTTATTTAATTAGTTAAATTAGAATTGTTGGTGGTTCGTGGTGGCTACCTAATCACTCAAATTAAACAACAATCTAGCAAATCGGTGCTCAATTATTTCACCTAATTAAGATTGATGGTGAACTGTGGTTAGTTCGTGGTGGCTACCTAGTTAATCACTCAAATTAGTATAATTACCAGTATTAATGTTATTATTAGTAATGTTCTTTTTCTTATAACAACAACAATAACAACAACAACAACAACAATAATAATAGTCATTATTATAATAATAATGACTATTATTATTATTATTATTATTATTATTATTATTATTATTATATTACAATTATTATTTATTATTATTATATTTAATATTAATATTAATGTTAATATTATTTCAGTTCAGTTCAGCTCGATTCAGTTCAGTTCAGTTCAACTCAGCTCAGCTCCATTCAGTTCAGTTCAACTCAGCTCTATTCAGTTCAGTTCAGCTCAGCTCCATTCAGTTCAGCTCAGCTCAGTTCAGTTCAGCTCTAAAAAACCAGAAAGAACAGGGTCTTTGTCCATTTGTTTCTCGGAACATGGATAGGATTGTTCATGGTATAAATAACCTAAATTAATGTTGGTTACTTAGGTAAGATTGATTTATTCTTTCAAGTCTTAAGACTTTGCCACATCACACCAGCTTTTATTATTTATTTATCACTCATCTCGGACCCACCTCAGAGACTTTATACATTATTCCGACTCCACTTTTCCAATCATCTCCTTTTTTTACAAAAAGAAATAACACATGGAGATTCATTCATTTCCCTTTGAGAGTGGAACCAAAATTCACCCAAAGTTTTAAGTTAAGTCTTAGATTTTCAAGACTCAATTTAAGACTTCGTTAAAACTTTGGTAAATTATTGGTAGTTTTGAGTCCAAGACTACCCATAATCTTACCCTTAGTCTTGCTTAAAACCGTCTTAATTTAGGGCTTTTTCACCTATTTGATCGACGAAATTGGTGATTCCATAGTACGTGACGTTACTAATTATTTTGACTAAAACAAATTCTCATTTAAGACATAGTCCGTCTTATTGTAGACGGTCACAATCTGTTTAAAGCTGAAGACGAAGACAGATAGTCACCCTCTCACAAAATGGAAGTGGAAGTATCCCTTTTCCACCCACTTGCACTATCCATTTACATTTTGTGAGACAGACGTTATCCGTCTTCAGCTTTAGACGGATAGTGTCCGTCTATAATGAGAATTTGTGTTTAAGACGACCCTATCCGTCTTAAGCTTACAGCGGGTCAAGTGTCATACCACTTATATGTGTACATAAGACAAATATATTGTTGTTCGTCACATATTTGACCCTCCTTAACCTCAAGACGAATAGTGTCCATCATAAGCAAAACTTACTGTTTGGCTAAGGTATTTTAGGAGGGGTACTATTATACAAATAAAAAATGTAACAAATTGACATCAACTAAATACAAACTATGTTAATTAAAAAATTACCCAGCAAGGATACCTCATCTCACATAGTCACATGTTCACACCCCAGCACCACCTGTTGACGACCACAATTAAGTTGGGGTCATGGAGGATACTAGAGTTTATGGGTGACCGACTGACCGGAAAGGAGTCACACATATGACATACCTACGGAGCACAAGATAACCAATTATGGAGTGTTCCCTCTCCGGTTTCCCAGCTATAATTTACTTTCCTTTTCCCGCTACTGTTTGGTAGCTGGTCGAGGATGAATCTTAGACTATTACCAAAGTTGCATATACATAGTCTTTTACGAAAATTAGTTTTAACAACGTATAAATTTACAAGACTAGTTTGGTATTGGAAACAATTTCCCGAAAAAATGACTATTATAGAAACATAAAAAATGTGAGAACCATGTATAAAAAAATAAGACCAATATTATAACGATGATGCACATGTCAAAGTGTAAAACATCGGTCCTCGCTCCACAGTAGTTTAGTTTGAGTCTTCATGACCATCTGCGGTTGGATCATTATTCGATCTTCAACTGAAGCTACATAAACAACCGTTCAATCACATCAATAACATCCACCAAGCATGAACTACCGATGACACTCCTAGTTAAGTAATGATTGCAAGATCAAAATTCAAACAAAGCGCTTAAAATCCAAAAGAAAAGAAAAGAGACAACACACTATATTATGCGATTTGGCCCATGTCAAGATTATTCGGATGAGTTTCAAACTCACAACATGTATATAAAAACTACACTATGGTTTTTCTCACCAAGCTAGCTGACAAAGTGACAAACAACTGTGAAAAATCAACATCAGACTCAAATCAACGAGATTAGCATCATTATGTTTCTATATTACGCTCATTAGCCTGTGTCAAAATAATTCAAGATGATTCGGAGGGTTTCAACTCATAACATGAGTAACACAATACACAATGATTTTCCTCACTAAGCAAGCTGACGTATAAAACTGTGAAAAATCAACGCCAATATCAAATCAATGAGAGTAGCGCTATGTTTCTATATTGATAGGCCAAGGTGAACAAAATGACAAATGACATTAGACATAAAAGAGATTCTCTTTCCCGGAAAATACAATTGTTAGAAAAAGAGGAGTCACATATTACCGTAATAATATTATAACAAATTACAACAATTCTTAAATCATAAAATATTTTCCAACAACAATTGCAAAATCCAAGAAAACAGAGAGGTAAATCTCAACATACAGTTCCTTCAAAACAAATAAGGAACTAAATGAAGTGCAGGGGAATATCTGATGTGCAGAAGGAGAGAATAATAGTTTATGTTTCATGATTTCATTAAACAAAACAATACGGATTTTCATAGCATTGAACACACTGATAACCAAGAATCAAGATCAAAGAACCGAGCGCCAGAAAAAATCTAATGAAACAAGTGTGAGTGACATATCCTGCAGAACCCTAAAATTAATCTGAATCTCTATAATAATGTGACCAGGCTGTAGATTCTTATCTCGGAGGTTCTTAAAAGCAAACAAAAGTTCAAGGAAAATCAACATACCCGAAAGTTGAGGCAGAAAAGTTTTTCAAAGAAGATACATCTTCATTGTGGTGTACAACTGTACATGCAAATCATAGAGGCAGGTTCATCCTCCAATGTCAATCTCAGAGATCTTCAATACGAACGACTGGTTAAAAAAAAAAGGTACTTTAGATAAAAAGAAAAAAAAAGCTGATATAGAAGATGACATGTGGAAACAAAGACTCACCATCACCAACATTGAGATCCTACACGCAGGCTACATGCACAAGTTCAATAGCTTGACCAATGCTGATTTAGGACGAGGGGGGATCGGAGATGGTAAGTGGTAACAGTGTCTTAAGGAGCAAGGAGTGCATGAGAAAGTTGAAGGACTATAAAAACTCCAACCTATCTTCACTGGCTTTGTTTCACCCCTCGCAACATCTTCATAGTTCAGTCCCTTAGCAAATATAGGAACCCAAACCAGAGAGTTGGAGCATTGATGAATTTAGAATTAATCTCTGAATACTTCTCGCGGTGTATGAGAATAAGTCACCGCTGTCGAGAATCAAATGTGAACTTATTCCCCTTTGACCCAAGTTGGTAAAGTACACCAAATTTTAGCCAGGCTTTGTAATTAACGCTCATTGGGATTGAGCTTACTCCAGGCATCCTGCAAGTATCATAACAATCTTTAGCTAACATGGTATGATTGTTTCATGAGCAACACCATAACCTCCGTGTCTCAAGGGCTACTGGCTACTGCAAATAGCGAGGCTAAGGGGGAATTAGATGTACGCGACTTTACTTTTACGTTACAGCATAGAGAGACTTTTCTAGATGAATGATAATGAAAATTGTGTCGAGAAATACATTGAAAAACTACTACATAATAAAAAGAAGGAAACCAATTTAGCAACCCTTTTTTTTCATCCCATCATAGTCCAACATCAAGATTACTGAAGAGTCATAATTGATACTCAGCATCTGTTATTGCCGAAAACTAGTGCTTATGGAGATGACCTTAAATGAAGCAAAGAGCTGAATGGCACAAATTTACCAGTCTCTTTAACAATGATATTAAAAATGTAGCTGAACAAAGCAGATAAAGTCATATAACAATCAAGACGAACCTTCAGAAGATCAAAAACCCTTTCGCATATATACTTCTGCTGGATGGTTGCGCCTCTTTGTTGCAACTTGTCAGGATGAACGCATAGAGTGGCTTTCTTATAAGCTTTTCTGACAGCAGTCGCTGCCATCAAATCAGTGAGCGTGACTGCCTGCCACCCACTTTCAGGACCCAGAATCTGCAAGTCAAGCAAATTTCATTAACACACTTCTGAGATGTGACCTATAAAATTCATAAACTAGTGAAGAAATTCTTACAGCTATCCAAAGGAAACAGATGGAAAAAAGGGAAAATGTTGGGCCCAAATGCAACAAAAAACAGATACACTTCCCATGACTTAAAATCTAGATGTTGGGCCATGAGTCCCATCAAAGAGAACATTAAGAACTTAAAATCTAGGAAATCCATCTGACATTAAGGTAATAGTAGGAGCCACGACATGTTTGCTGTTATTGGGAGTAGGTAACCACTGTCTCCTAATCACTAGTCTCTACTGTCAGCAACTCAGCATACCCGATACCTAACTAAACTAGAGGCGCAATCATTTTCTTGCTTTGGCCAAGGCTCAGGCCAACATGAAATTTTTTGCCAGGTAGGCCAGGAACATCAAAGGCTGCCCGTTTTATTCAGGCCACATATTGTGCCCTTACCCACCCTTATATAGCGAACCGTGTAACCAGCCATCCAGATTCCTGAATTTTAATTGACCAAATATATTGATAACCTAAATAAGGTACACATACAATAATTTGTGACATACAGGTTGAAAATCTAAATAGAAAACACAGTGGAAGAACAATTGTAAGAATTTACGCACATATTGAAGCGTCGAAAGCAGCAACCGCAAATTTCCTTCCTTTCCAGCAGACCATCTCTTCAATTCCGCATCAAGAGAATCTGCCATCATCTGCAATTGAAATGGCTCATGGTTATATATTATAGAACTGAAATAAACAAAAGTAGCCAAGTCCTCAATTAATGCACGTTACAAAGAGTCTCGGTGCTGTACAAGGGAGGGCTCTTGCCTCCGACAGCATAAGATGCAGAATATTCGTGTCTCAGTATAGAAAAGAGTGGTATTGCGGTTAAAAGTTATTCCCCCCGTCTAGGGATAAACTTCATGGTTTATTTTGCACATATATTAAAGAACATGGCAAGATATGGATGAAATACAAGTTGATGAAAGATGAGGAAGGGGTCACAGGCCATAAGGACTACACATGGATAAAGGAAAAATTCCAAGTGGGAAATTTATTCGTGTGCATCGAAAAACGAAGCAAGAAAGTTTATACATCGATAAAGGGCTTAACGTCTTTTTATAAGGCAATCAGCTAAACTACTGCTTTACCGCATTTGCGTTTTTTTGGTGTCAAATGAGGCGCAAGGCCAGTTCAATATATGGGGGAGGGGGATTCGAACTTGTGACCTATTGTCAGGATACCTCCATCTTAAACACTAGGCTAAGACCTCTTCAATTAACTATGCCTACTAATATAATCACAAAAAGGAAGTTTGCCTAACAATCCGGAACTGAAAATCGCCCAACCCAAGATGTAACTTACATTTTTGGCAGCTTGCTCTTTCTGAACTAGAAGATCACGCCGGTTCTTCTCTTCAAGAGCAGTAGCCTGATAAAAGAAAGGATTTATTATTGTAACATACATCAGAGCAGCCTACATAAGTAAAATTAGAATATGAGCAAAAAAAAAAAAAAAAACATACTGCTTGTTCCGTAGTTCGACTCTGCCTTTCCGTTCGAGTTTTACGCCTTTGAGCTGATTCACTATCGAACCCGTCATATTTTTCTGTAGTATGGACGGCCCCATGAAATAAAGGTAGAAATTTCAAAAAGCATGACACACCACAATCTGAGCACAACAGAAAGCTACCATAACAGAATACTTACCACCCTTATTTGACAAATCATCTCTTGAAAATGAACTTGAGCTCTGAAAGTTTGGATCCTGTGACAAGTTTAATATATCAGTTTACCAAATTTTCAAGGCCAAAGGCTACTCGGGATGAAGTACTAGTCACTCGATGCAATTATCGAAGCAAGAAACACTATGGGTCATCTAGAACATTCCCTCTTAACACAGACTAAGTCTGAGTACGTCCTACCCCCTTACCCTGCCTAATTCGGAAAACCTGCCTAATGCGGAAGCCCTTGAGCGCTATTGTTATTGTACCGCCTTAGGCTAAACAGAATGAATTTAAGAGGTATGGAGAATGCTTACCGATGATGTATTCTTCTGTTCTCTTGACCTATGAGATGCTTTTTCCGACAATGCCTTCTGCAAAGCACGCTCCCTAGCCTCCGATGTTGCTCTTTCGACAGCAGCCCGCTCGGCTCTAAGTTTCGCATCCATGGATGCCTTATCAGAAGGCCCACGGGCCTCAGCAGGAACCTTCCCAGCCCTCTCCTGAGCTCCAGCACCTACTTTCTGACGTACCTCCACATTTGGTCTCTCAGATGTATCTCTCCTTGCCCTGTCCCGCGCTTCCGCAAATGCCCTTTCTCGAGCTTCCCTAATTGCCCTTTCAACAACCATTCTCTCTTTTTCTTTTCTATTCATCTCATCAACATGCCTGTCATTCACCTCTTCCATTTTACAGGATTCAACTTCTGTCTCCTCTGCGATGGAACTACTATCACATTTGTGATTCTCTCTGCCCCCCATTACTTCGAAGTCCTGATCTATAGCATCGTCGCTACTTCTTGGTTGTGAGATGGGTCCTGTGTTATCTCCACTTGCAAACCATCTTTTCCTTCTAGGAGCCGCTTCAACACTACTTTTGTCTTTCTCCCCATTAACAGAAACATCAGCCTTTGTTGCATTTAGAGTTTCTCCAGATTTAGCATTTAAGTTGCCAAGGCTACTTTCAGATTTGCTATGCGGCAACGTTTCATTCACAATGTTTTGTGGCTCCTCCACATTGATACCTTGGAAAAGAGGTGGTGGCACAGGTAATCCCTCCTCACCTATCTTGACAGACCATCTTCTTCTTTTAGGAGTTGACTCAGAGTTGACACCAAAACTCTCCTGGTTTACCCCATGTCTGCCACTACCTAGCTCATCACTATGTATTTCTACACTTCCAGCGAGGATAGATTCATCCAAGGCCTCTTGATCTGTCTCTACCTCCGTTATATCCCCTTCAAGAATACTAGGTCGCTCTGCAAGGCCAACTTTGAGTCCATTATCAAACCATCTTCTTCTTTTCTGGACAGCATCAACCCCACACTTCTCCATTTCCTGGCCACTAATAGTATTAGTCACCCCCACGTCCAGACTCTCGTCAGAAACATGCACATGCTCGGTTTGATTTTCCAAAATGTCCCGAGACTCAGTTTCCATGACGTTCGCATCAATTTCGTCTTTCCCTGGATACGCATCACTTTGACTGCTATGCAACCCAGAATTTTCAACTTGAAGGGTCTCATCATCATCGTCATCATCATCATCATCATCATCATCCTCGGTAATCCCGTCCAATTCCACAAAACTATCATAAAATTCCACGGTCTCTTCCTTTTTCAAGTCGGCCTCTGAAGAAGATTTCAGAATCTCCATAGTACTGTCATGCTTTTCATCAGAAGATACCACTTCCTCGACCCTGCCACTCCCGTGATCGTTTGTGAAGGGCCCTTCAGATTCACTTAAACATATATGCTCTGCCTTTTGGTTGTCATCTTCAACGGTTCCAAAGCAAGCTACTTGCTCAGCCGTATCCTCAATTGGCTCATTTTCAGTCTCTGTGAGTTCATCTACAACTTCTGTTACAAAACTTGCTTCCTCAGTAATTTCCTCCGTAATCACCTCAATGCAACTGGATTCACTTTTCATACAAGCATCTTCACTACTGAAACTTTCTTGCTCAGCCACTTCAATTTTCTCACTACGATCATCTAGGATGTCATCTGTCATAAATTCATTACATCCTTGCATTTGGCCAGCAGCTTCTTCAATATGACTAGTTTGACTCTGATCCCTCTCAATTTCTTGGCACTCATGTGTTTCCTCAGTGGCTTGTATGCCCGTCTTTATATCTCCCTCTAGATCAGTCTCTTCCAGAATCTGTGCATCATGCTTCCCGTTTTCACTTTCCTTTGTCTCATCATACTCTTCACAGTTACCATTTTCATCTGTACTTTCTGTAGTAATTTCAGGGAAATGAGAATCATGCAGAGGATCCACTCTGCATTCGTCATCTAGGTTTCTCTTTGGGTCCTCTCCACAGTTACCATTTTCATCAATTCTTTCTGTAGTAGAATCATCCATAGGATCCTCTCTGCTTTCCTCATCTAGGCTTCTCTTTGGGTCCTCTTCTGTGGATTCATGTCTTTCCTTTCCAGCCAGAAGACAAGGCTCCTCCACTATATTATTAATTTCTTCAATGTTAGAATCATCTAACGCTTCGTAATTTTGTGTAGTACAAGAATCATCTAATACTTCAGGATTTTGATTCGTAAAATCATCATATAATACTTCACGAATTTGAGTAATACAAGCGTCATCTAACGCTTTATGATTATTCTCTTCACACTTGTCCTGTAACTGCTCATACTTCATCTCACTCAGCACTTCATCTCGTACATTCATAAACTCAATCTCCGAGCATTCTTCAGATCCTATGTTCTGTTCTACGTTTGTATCCATAGGATCATGTACTTCCTCATTCCTAAAAGGAAAGAAAATTAAACTTTCCGGGGAAGACGATGCAATAACTGGGTTCAAATTCACACTGCTTTCAGCCTTTTCTTTTCCTGCAGTATTACTCCAGACTGATTCATCTTCACAAGGGTCAACAATCTCTGAGAGAAATCCTATTTCCATTTCCACATGTTCCCCAGGACAGCCAGCATGAACCTGATTTGTGAACTTTGTTTTCATCTCAGCATGCTCCATATCTACCAAATCAGGTCCACCTTCAGATTGCAGCTGAGATCTTCTACATGCATCTGTTTCCATTAGATCCTCTTTCTTTTCAGTGTCAGTCTCAGCATGCTCCATATCTACCAAATCAGGTCCACCTTCAGATTGCAGCTGAGATCTTCTACATGCATCTGTTTCCATTAGATCCTCTTTCTTTTCAGTGTCAGTTTGCCAAGCCATAAAGCTAGCTATTTTATTCTTAACTCCACAAAAAAGTTGATTGAAATGCTTTGCTGCTTCCCACTCTCCCCCGGCCCCACCTTCTTGCCTATCCCTTTCATCGGTATATTTGGACATATCGGGATTCCTTTCTTCCATACATCCCTCATCCTGGACAAACTTCTTTCCATCTTGGAACATATGATCGTCCTTGACAAGCTTCTTTGGGTCTTCCGAAATTAAGGAGGGTAGACAATTTTCCAACACGCTAGTGCTTTCTGAAAGTGAGAGTCGTTCCTTTCCACTGCCTACCGGTAGGCTATTATCGTGTATGATAGTATCTTCCTCATGTCCCTCACCCTTGTTATTTTGATTTTGAACAGTTGGCATATCATTGGAAAACTTCTTCAGATCTTCTACTTGGGATGATTGACCATTTTCCATAACACTCGGCCTTTCTGAAACCAAAAGTCTTTCCTTTTCACACTCTCTAGGTAGGCAAATTTCACGTATCGTGGTTTGTTGGGATCTATTCATCTCATCTTTGAGTTGATTATCCTTTGATACTTTCAACGAAAGCTTTGGTTTGACAGTGTCTATCGGAGGGCAACTTTCATGCGTCATGTAGTGTTGGAACTCGTCCATCTCATCTGCAAACTGCTCATCCTTTGCTACTTTGACTTTGAGGGTATCTTTAAATCTCACCTTGCTAGATCCTTGACTCTCTCGCTCTAGATATTCTTTTGCCATCTGAAATATCATTGAAGCCTCCTCTATCGCTCTCTGCAAGGCAACTGCAGACATGGCAGCAGCTGAATTCATATCTAACTGCTCGTCCAAAGATGGAGGCGAGATTGAACTACCTCTGTACACATCAGATCGAAAATTTCTCCAGGTGGAGTTTTCTGATATTTTATAATGGCTCTCAACAGGAAAAAACTGAGGAACACTTGAGGAAGGAGCCATCATTGAAGGCTGTACTTTAACACGTGCAGCATGTGAATCATTTGAGGCATCAAATGAATATGACCCACCAAAACGAGGCTTTCTCTGAGATTGCCCATCTTGTTCACGTGAATGTTTACGATCTCCAAGATCTAAGCTTGTTATCCTGGAATGTCTCCCTTTCCTTCTTACGTCAAAACTAATGTTGATGTCATCATTGACTTTCTTAGACGGCGCTGCTTCCATAGTAACTTGAGGTGTATCTTGAGATGTATCAAGTGAAAATGGCTCACTTATATCTACGCTTGCTTTGGGTTCTGAGCAAGTGCTTATTGAATGTTTTCCCTGCTTTTCTGACATATTAACATTCATTTTGGTTTCTATATTATCTTCAATGACAGATGTTTCACCGGACAAGTGAGTAGGTTCAGTTTCATGTAATGTAGATGTCGATGTAGATTCAGGAATAGCTTGGACTTCAGCTGCACAAATTGGCTCTTGGACTTCAGCTGCACAAATTGGCTCACTAGTCCGAGTATTGTGCATTTTGTTGTTCATATGATCAAAATGCTTTGTACCGTCAGATGTTTCAGAGAGTGAGTTTGATGGTCCTGAAGCAGATTTACAAATGTGTTGAGATGCATAGCATATTTGTTCAACAATAACAATAAGAGAGCCGTAATCCCAAACTGAGGTTGAATCAAAAAAATAAGAAAGTTCAAAAAAAAAAAAATTTATTAAATGATCAAAACGCTTCATACCACCAGATGGTTGAGAGAATGTATTTGTTGATCCTATAGCGGATTGCGAGGTGTCATGAGCATTATCCATTGAATTTGATGCACTTAACCCTGATTCTTTATGAAAAACGGAATCACTGTTCTTTACATCAGCATCAAGATCCATGCTAATATGTCTATCATGCTTTCCCTGTTTCGCTGCAAGATTAACATCCTTGCCTAGCTGTGTGTCATCATCTTTTATCACAGGTATTGTTTCAGGCAAAGTAGTCTGAGCAGGAACCGCTTCTTCTACTTTGTTAGTAGTTCCAGGAAAATCACGAGTACGAGCTGCTCTTTTTATCTCACCGGACTTCTTCGTCACATCCTCTTTTTTATTCCGCTTAAAATCTTGCAAGTTATCTATTGATTGGGTTTCAGATTGTCTAAACATCTCTGGTCTAGGGGCTTCCATTGTTTGCACTTTACCCCTATATATTAGTACAACAATCATAATTAGCCATCAGAAATTCATAGTGTTAAAGTCTAGGACAGCACATCACAAGTTGATGTTACACACGGGTCGACCTTAAATCTTGGAGAGCGAGCAAAATGCAAATGTTAATGCAACCATTTTACCATTACTAAAAACACAAAACTCATGAGATAGTCTTACATAGTTACATGTGACTGATGTGAGACCAAAACATTAACCCTGTAATTGAACGAAGAATAAATAGTCATTGGTTGTTCACCACATAAGAGAAAGCACACTGCATACCTTGGTATAACATTTGATGAAGTCTTAGTTTTCTTCTTCAGCTGATCAAACAATTCCTCACCGTTCGGTAAACCAAAATTCCCATCTCCAAACCCACCAAAGACCCCACTATAGTCAAGACTCCCTCCTCCTCTATCGCCAGAAACAGTTGTCACTCCGGACACGCCACGAACTCTCATCTCTGTTGGCGGTGGGAGATCAAGCACGGGAATTGACGAATAAGAGATGCTCCAAGTGCCATTGTTTGATCTTGAGGAGCCAAACATTTCAGCATAGTCATCATCCATAAAGGCTGTCGATTGCTGCCTACTTTGAAGTGGCGAGGCAAAAACGTCATCATATATATGCTTATATGAAGTAGAGGAGTGATTGAAGCTAGGTGGGTTCTTCATAGGCATTGAAGGTATCCCGTTTCTTCTCTTTATTTCCGCCATTATATTTCCCTTGTCGCCCTTCTGTAAGTACTACACCAAATTACAACATCATCAAAACATGTACCAACAAAACAAAAATCACAGATATTTCCCCCAAAAAAATCAAACATCAACCTATCTTGATCATTGAACTGTAGAAATACCATGATGAAGAATGTAGGATGTTCTGATACAAAATCAAAACAGCCAAAACTATATCACGATTCACGAGTATCTGATCACACAACAACAACAACATTACTCTAGTGTCTCAATGGCTCCGGCAAATTGTAAGATAAGGGTGTAGATGTACGCAACCATACCCTTGTGTTAACAAGACAGAATCTATTTCCAAATGACCCAAACTATCACAAGTACCTGATCAAATTCATAAATGTTATGTGGAAATTTTGGACTGTTAGTAATTAACCGGAGAGAGGCTATTTCCGAATGACCCAAAACTCGAGAATTTATTACACAAGAGCCAGATGCTGTAACGCCCAAAAGGGTAAACAACAACAGTAAAAAAAAATCAAAACCAAGAGAAAAACCCAGAAAATATTCTTGCAACTGTCAAAAATTCACTAAATTTCCACCAAACAAGCTGAAAATAAAACCCAGAAATTTAACGAAAACCAAACAAAAATCAAAAACCCAAAAAAACCCATTAATAATTAAACATACCTAACAAAACCCAGAAAGGATTCCAGAAATAAGATTAATTGAAGTGAAGATCTTCCAATGAATGTAACCTGTTGTTGTGGAATGTTTGTGATTAATTGATGAAATAATTGATTAAAACGTCGGTGGCACAATAAACAAGGAAAGAAATAAGAATAAATAGTATGATTGGGAGATTAAAGAGTCAGAAAAAATGGTGGAAATGAGTAAGCAAAAAGACTCGCTTTCAGTGCATTGAAGAAGCCATGAAAATACACAGAAATGTTGAGAGTAATCAATTGTTTAACCTTTTTGTTTGCAGTGTGTCACCGAGTTAAATTCCTGACATTAATTGGTTTTTTTTAGTAATTAATTTAATATGTGGAGTATTTTGTTGTTGTTATTGATTTTGATTTTTGAACCGTTGTTTGTTCTTTGTTTTGTTATTTCACACCTACTTGTGTGACATGAGGTTTCTTAGGACCAGTCAACTCAATTATTATTTCTTTTGTGTGTGTGATAAGTTAGGGTCAACTTTCATAATTTTGTAGTCCAAAGTTGCTCATTATGGAAATTGTTAGAAACCAAAAGAAAAAAAGAAAAATAAATTAGGCCCTGTTTTAAAACTAACGGAAAAAGGTTGTTGGAAAATTGAAAAGTTAACTGAGATCTGAAAAGTTGGTTGATAAGTAGCTGAATATTAGGAGCGTAATTGATTATATAAAAAAAATGTTTGCAAACTAACTGACAAGGTAACTGGTTTTGGTGAAATAACGTAAAGGATATGATAATTATTTAATATTATAGATTTAAGGAGTAGAAGAGGAAATAAAAGTAAATCGGTTATCTGAAATCTCAAATGCTACTCTAGGTAACATTTCATTTCAGGTTACTTATTTGGTTAAATAAGCTACTTATCAAAAGCTTACAAAAAAAAAAAAAAGTACCTGAAATTTTGGTCAAATAAACTAGTATGACCAAATAAAGTATCTGAAGTGCATTGCCGAACAAAGTCTTAGGCAACAATGTAAAGTTAGTAATATTCGTTCTTGTTTGAAATGTTTATATCTGCTTTAAATTTTAAAACGCTCAAATAACTTAAATAAACTTTTTTGTGTATACCACGTGATTATTGTCATAGTACATCTTACCCAATAAGAATATTAGAGCTGATCAAATTCCCCATATATAATGAAACATAATCTAAGTAGAATAGAAATTAAGGACTCTCATTCGATAGGGTTTATAATAATCTTGTACATCCTGTGTACTTTAGAAATTTTTTAAGTTAAATTGGGTAAAACTATAAAAGCATGAAGTTTACGAATTGGCAAAAAAACATTTATCTTCTCCCGTTTATCCAAGCACTAGCGGGGAATGAAATCTCACATATTAGGTTTTATCATGTGATTTTATATGTCACGAAGCATTTTATTTTTGTAAGAACAGTGGCGTAATTTGATGATGTGTTAATAATTGTGTTGATGGTCAAGTAGATTATTGTCAATTCATGGACTCATAGTCATGATTTGAAGTTTGGTTTTTGTTTATGACATAAGATATCTAAAATTAAAACAAAATATCGGAATTCAAAGAAGATGAAGTTGTAGTGTGGCTTTGAGATTCAAGGTGGGCTTAGTGGTGGATTTAGGGGGCTAGTAGGGGCTCACTCTCGCTGGTGGTCGGAAAATTCAATGTTTTTAGTTAAAATTTTCTAATTTTTTTCGAGTTTCCCTTAAACCAGTGTCTGTTTGTCCTTGATGAGATTTTTTGCCCTTGTTGGGGTCGATTTCTGGCTCCGCCAATGGGTGGGTTGTGTCTCGTATGGGCAAGCTGCTATTTTAAAATTAGTTTTGGGGTAAAACTTAAGGTTGTGTGTTTGTTATGAGTGGTCAATCACAAATGTTTGGTGGTTAGAGGTGTTTGGTCGTGGATAGAATGTGTCGATGCTATTCAAAGGGCGTGATGATGTGGCATGTAGGATCGATCAAGGCGGGATCTTACAAATAGCTCAATCGCCGGGGACAATCAAGATGAGGAACTCTTAGAGTAAATGTTGAAGATACCTTGCATTACAATATTGCATACACTACAACGGTATTTTTTAGTTTTTTTTTACTAGAGTGATCTTATGATATATAAAGTAGGAATCACTCTATTGATCAATAAGTGATGTTAGAATGATTTGATCAGCAATATTCATTTTATGCTTAATTTCTCATGTTTAGGTGTAAGATCATTGATTGGGACTTAACCGTTGTCTTAAGGTTTTGGCTGAAACTGACTTCTCACATAGCACCGGAACAAGTTGATTAACCATTAGTCCATTACCATCATTTTTCACCCAATTCATTTCACTACACAATTGAACAAGATATGATATAGGCTATAGACACTCAAGAAAGTATAGAATATGGAGAATACTAAAGCTAAGCATGATTGACATCAAAAGAGAAAGGGATGATAATGATGGATTTAGAGAATAAAATGGAAAAGAAAGGCAATATAATAGGAAGCCTCGATTTAAGAGTAGAAATATGATTTAAAAAAGGGGCCAAAAAAGCAAGATTCAAGATAGCTGTCTAATAAAATGGGAGAAAAAAGAGTAGAAGACAACAAAAAAGGTAGTAATATGGCTGTTTAAACTTTAAACCCATGATGATACTCACTAATCAAAAGCAAAGATATACTATTAGACGGCAGAGGCCCGCTTCCTTTGCACTAAGATCTATCTTTTAACGTTCTCTAGTCCTTAAAGAGTCCGAGATTCATAGATAGATCGTATGTGATCATCCTTAAATGTATACAAATTGGGCGGACCTAAAACCTAAAATTTGGGGTAGCAAAAATAATGAAAATATGCATATAATGGAAATCAAATAATGGGAATTAAACTCGGACCCATAGGTAAAAACCAAAGCCTTTATCATTGAACCATTTGATGTTTCTTACATTTATGATGGGCATATATATACTTATCTATTGTTTAACAATATTTGGGGTAGCAAAAATTCGTACGCTTAACCGATTTTTTTTTTTTTATGTTTGGGGTAGCGGCCGTCACCCCTTGCTACTAGGTGGGTCCGCCCAATACTAGTATAAATAATTGTAACGTATTTACTCTTTCGTTAGGGTAAGACCCAAACCCATTTTAATGTTCTAAATAATTGTAATGTATTTACTATTTATTTTGCTTTTTTATCTAAATAATTGTAATGTATACATTACTTGGTTAAGGTAAGGTTTATTGTTTTGGACTTAATTTTGTTAAATTGAACTGAATTTATAGGAGCTTAACTTTTCTAAATTGGACTTATAGTAGGTGAACTGAACTTATAGAAAAATGGATATAAATTGAGGTGAACTTGTCTTAACTGAACTAAAAGAAAGTAAGTTTAAGTCCTAAAAAATAGAGCAAGTAAGATTTATATATGTAATCCATGAATTAACTTAGTAGGTTGGAGTAATTAATTAATATATTAATAAGTGAATAGTAAACCAAAATGAGGAATCATTGCGTAGCAAAAGCAAGTAGGGACAAGCTACGTCACATGTATATAGGTATGCAGTATGCTTTGGCGTTAGAGTGGAGACCACTGCTTCTGCCTCATTGTTTCGCACTTCGTTTCTTCCTCTTTTGTCTACGCGTTGCTGATTCTCTATTGATTTCTTGTTGCATCACCATTATAACAATCCGACCCGCCCTAATAAAATGAGATGTGTATCTCTGGGCATATTATTTATCCTTACTTAAGCCCAAAAACACAAAGCCTTGTTACTAAGTGGTGAATTGGATCCTTTATAAATATATCACAGGCCTCCTATTTCCTCGATGTGGGAAAACTTAATCTTATAATCTCATGGGGCGTTACAACCTTAACCTAGCCTGCGAAACCTAACATGGTAAGGATCCACCTGACCAATATAATTCTAATACACAAATGATCTTTGGCTTCCTCAAACCTACGACACCCTTGCATTCAATTCACCCTAGACCAGGCTTGTTCAAGGCTACACCGTGTGCTAGGAGTTCCAAGCCTTGTAATGTACACCACCTTTGAGGCTTTGAGTCTCGTCTTCATGCTTCACCAACTTACCACCTATGAACTCAACATTTGCAAACAATCTACCATATCGATCCACGCATTCGTAACTCATAAATGTTGTCGTCTTTTCCTCTCTTAAAGCTCATCATCTATATAATATGGGGACAAGCCTCAAATTAAACCTTGAGCTTTGATATCACTTGTTATGACGAAGACGTTTCATTATCCAATAATGCATTTGCCTAGGCCCAAGTTTGGTTGTACAAGTCATTGCACTAAATGGGCTGGCTGGCCCAAACTTTAGTTTATCAATTCAGCCACCTTTCATCAGATGTTCTTTTTATCAATGGAACACGTATGTAACCATGTATAATTCGATGAAAATTTCAAGGGTTTCAGGTTTAAGTTTATGAAGTTATTTCTGATTTGAAGCTATGTTTTATGGACTTCGAGCCTACTACTCACGGGTAGCTTACCTGGTACACATGGTTTGCAGGTTATCACGTATACTCGAGGGTTTACCTACTACGCACCGAAAATGACGGTTACGAGCCCCCTTTGACATTAAAAAAAAAAAGGTCTTGTTAAGCAAGTGATTAGTTTTTGTTAGATAGAGAACATTAATGATTCGATTCAGTTGAATAACATTAGTTTTCAACAATTAGAAGAATAGATAAATGTTGTTAAAATGTCAATCAATGTTTAGTCCTGAATTATCATTAAGACAATAAACTCAATTGAACCTTACAACTTATCAGTTTAAGTTGTAACTTGCAAGTAGGCGCACCAATACGGACTGCTATACTTATACTCCGTACAATATAAATAGTCTTCTGGTTAAATACAAATTGTCAAAA
Organism: Silene noctiflora; assembly: GCA_009801015.1. NCBI lineage: Eukaryota > Viridiplantae > Streptophyta > Magnoliopsida > Caryophyllales > Caryophyllaceae > Silene > Silene noctiflora. The sequence continues at coordinate 244,319 of VHZZ01000122.1, forward strand.
TTTGTGCTAAAAGTATTTGAGCTGAACATATTATATAATCTACATAATATAAAAGTCAAGTCTTTTCTTGGTTTCTCATTGGCTAATAGATTTCATATTATATTTTACATATGGGCCCCTCCATATTTTTTATTCTAATTAATTACCCTTTTCTCTCAACTCAACTTAATTCCTATTCTTATTTCTATTCTAATTACTTATGTTAAAACATACATTGAAATGTTACAATTTACATAACATGTTGCAGTTTACATACATTTAACGGAATCAATATAGAACTATGAATAAATTACAAAAAAATAAATTATAATTACAAAAAAATTGACCCAGGTTCTACTTCGCTTTCACCTGCAAATTCATACTATTGTATAAACATTATATTTAAAAAATAATTTCTTTTCCTGATTTATAAAATATTTTGCATTTTCAAAAAACCATTAGTTCATAGATACTTGCACATTTGTAATTTTTTCGGATTTATATGAGATATC